>JAKCPI010024284.1:0-19807 GCA_023213315.1 Euborellia annulipes | reverse complement strand
ATTGAACCAACATGAATTAGGGTAAGGCAGAAATTAGATTTAAACTTTCTACCGTAGGCTCTAGTAGTTGAAACATTATGTATATATGAAAGGTAAAATACACTGGGTTATGTGTTTCAAGGTTTTTATTAATTAAAAATATGTATCATCATCAGAGATGGCTTTTCAAATATAAAAATATTCTAGAAAACCACTTCTTATGATGACAGTAATAATCGAAAAACGTATTAAGTGTTAATTTTAATTAATAAAATAGCCTTGAAGCACATAACCTAGTGTATTTTACCTTTTATATATAGAACAGAAATAACAAAAAAAGTAATGGAAGTTATACCAATTATTTATTTATTTATTTATTAGCCATTTACCGGCACCCCGTGAAGTTACATTATTTCCTATCTTTAACTCCTCACTCCCGTTCATTTCTAGCTAGTGAACAAATCCTTATTTCTGGTTCCTTTTATCCAGCTTTTCTTTTCTATGTCCTAGTTTGGGTGAGGGACTCCTCAGCACGGACTCCTTTCGAAGAAATGCATCACTGAGAGAGAACCTTCCACAGGACGGGATGCCACAGCAACTCCCTCTCCTCGTAGAGTTGTAATATTCTAATACTGCTTGATAATTTGTTTACATTAAATAAAGATTTTTATTTAAAGAAAAATCCTCACACTCAGGATTTGAACACGGATCTGCTTTGGCCAAGAAGCCGACACCCTAGCCCGTATAATATATGGAAGAGCTTCTCATAATTCCATGTTCAAGTAAAATACTTAAATTTTAGAAATCATTAAAATTATAGAGAAATTTCAATGCAATGGTATCTCTGCATGTGATTTGCCTGAGCGCCTGGTGATTGGGCTCAATTGATCTTAAGGTGAGATGCCCTGGCAGCAGAGAGCAGGCATCAAAAGCGAAAAACGTAGAAGGCATTTGGATTAAAAAGATAACCAAGTATAGACAAGGAAGGGGACGGCCGACTGGATTATACATTTTATCGGATCCTCTTTTTAATATATTATCTTAATCCAACTTAATTATTATTGATAAAAAACAACAGTAAAGCATAAGATATCATTTATAAGGTGTTGGTTTAAGTTCTAGTTTCCGCCAACTTTCATACTATGCTGTAATGCACCGGTTCTCGTCTGATCACCGAAGTTAAGCAACATTGGGCACGGTCAGTACTTGGATGGGTGACCGCCTGGGAACACCGTGTGAAGTTGGCTTAAAAATTTTTTTTTTTTATTATTATATTTATCTTTTTGCAAATTCAGAAAATATACAAGATTTTTTTAAAGTGAAACTTTTATTATATCACTACGAATTTTTTGGTTCTTCTATCAGCATGTCGTTTTGTAACGAGGTGACGTATAAAGCCATGACGCTACAAGTCATGACGTCACAATCCGTGACGACAAAAATAAGAAAGTTGAAATTTAATATATATAATGAATTATAAAAAAATAATTGTGAGATTTAATAATTCAATTTTTAAATTGATAAAATATAATTTTTAAAATAATTTAAAATATTCAAATCTTCAATCTATATATACTGTATATATATAATCCAGGGGGGCGAAGCCCTCTGCTAACCACTGCCGCCCGCCGAAGGCGGGCGGCGCGTCTAATTACTAGATAAATATTGTTCACAGTTTTTAACATGCGTCTATTGATTTCCTATTTTCCAATTATTAAATTAAGATTAAAAACGCGATTTTAATAACCTTAATTGAATAATTTTTTGAAAATTTTCAGTTAAACACCTACGATCCGAAAAAAAGTTTCACTTGCATCGTGGTTTCATAAAACCACACAATGATTTTTTTTTTTAAACCAATAAGATATTTTTTTTTTTTTAATATAGTAAATACGCGAGTAGCTAGTTGATCAAATAAATAGATCTCGAAGATACATAGATTTATTGATTAAAAATAAAAAAATCGTAATATCTCTTGTCCTTGGCATAATTATATTCACGTACAGCAAGTGCAGCTTATCAATATTAATAAGCCCAAAAAAGATTAATATTTAAATGATTTTGTTTTCTCTCTCTCGAAACAAATGTTCTTTCTTTGTTTAATTTATTAGGATTAATTTTTTATTTTATCTCTTTGATTGAATATCTTTTCTTTTTTTTTTTACAAGAAATGAATAATGCTGCTAATCAATAAAAATAAAATCTTATCTTTAAGCTGGCTGCACGTCACCTCATTTATTTAAATATTTATTCACTAGTTGCGCCGCCCGCCTTCGGCGGGCTTTGCGTCTAGCGGGGGGCTACGCCCCCTGGACCCCCTGAGCCGCTGGCTCGCGCCTGCGGCGGACCCTCGCCTTAAATATGAGAAACGGGCTGGCGTCTAGACAGGGGGCGTAGCCCCCCTGGACCCCCAGCCGCTGGCTCGGGCGCCGCCTGCGGCGGACCCTCGCCTTTCTTAATTATAAAAAGAAAATTATTATTACTACGTAGGCCTATTCCAATCCAGTGCCTGCTTGAGGATTTGTTTACCTTCATAGAATACACAAATGAAAAGAATACTTGAATATTTCTCTATACATTTCCTATGGGAGAAATCGTAACTTTAAGAATTAATAACTCAAAAAGTTATAGGAATTTTGAGACCCGAGTATTTTTCCGGGACTCTCTATAACGTCCTCTATACCAGGTAAGACTGCAAAATTTCGTTTCAAAATTCCAACGGGAAGTTGGTCAAACAGAGCGTGACAGACGGACAGACAGACGGACAGACAGACAGACGGACAGACAGACGGACAGACAGACAGACGGACAGACAGACAGACGGACAGACGGACACTCCGTAATTATTATATATAGATTTTTGTATAGTTGGTGTCACTTCATTTCTAGATTTTCTTTCTATCTGTTTAGCAATCAATGAAGACAATATTTGGTTTTTTTTTTTTTTTTTTTTTTTTTTTTTTCTTAGCGCTCTTCTTACTAGGGTTGCCAAACTTCCTTTTTTTTTGGCACGGACAGTTCTTTTATCCTTCTCGTTTTTAGAGTTTAGGAAATGTCCTTCTTTTCAAAATTAAAGGAAGGAACTTATAAAAAAAAAAAATGAATTATTTATAGGATGTGGCTATTTGCACATACTGTATTTAGGAGCTGTGAATCTTCCATCTACTTGTAAGGGCTTCGGAATCGCCCACACCCCACCCGCTTTGTCCTATATATTTTTTTTTTTGTTGAGGGACGTTTAAGGAAGGGTGAGGGTGGGTCTGTCAGCTGGAATATGTAGAAAAGCAGTGAAAAAATTGTGGAAAAATCGATCATTTTTAATGATTTTTTTGCATTTTAAACGACAAAATCCTCCACACCCCCCCCCCCCCCCCCCCCCCTTGGATTCAAATGTTAATGTTTTTTAACTTTTCACTTTTCTAGACCTTCTGAAGAAACGTTAAGGCTAAAATATTCATTTTCATCCTTCCAAATTTGATTCATGGCCCTATAATTAACGAAAAGGGGTGGAAATAAGTAGGGGCTACCCCCCCGAAAACGGTACGTGCTGGGGGAAAACGAAGGTCATATTTGGATTCAGGAGGTCATTTTACCTAAGAATCTGAAGGAATTATCTCGGGGCCGGAAAAAAGTTTAATTTTGCCGCAGAGTATTTTTAATTTTTAACAGCGGTAAAGCCCACCATCCGCGAGACTGCGCCCCCTGGGCCCCCCTTGCTTCAAATTTAATGTTTGGAAATTTTGCAATTGCTCGCCAAAGTTTTAAATTTCCCACCTCTGAATCTGACCAATCAGCGAGAGTGGTAAACACATTACATACGCCGGTAGTGAATGGCTAGTGCTATATATTCTAGTAATAAAAATTAAAATTGAGAAGTTATTGGCATGAGAGTAAATAAATTTGATGCTGTCGACGTTTCGGCCGATTATTCCGACCTTCATCAGGACAGGTACTTTTTTGCATGGGTGCGAAACATTCGTGAGTTGACAGTAAAAGGGGGGTAATTACAACTACCCTCCCCCGAAAAACTCCTCTGGATTCGCCCTTGGTTGGCTGTGATCACTCTTGAGCCAGATGTCATCGGAATTTTTCGTATCTATGCCATGAGTGCCATTGCCTTTAGATACAGTATGTGCAAATAGCCTCATCCTTATTTATATACAGGTCACAATTTGCCGGAACCAGAAATAAGGATTAGTTCACTATCTAGAAATGAACGCAGGGGAGGGAGGACTTAAAGATAGGAAATAATGTTACTTCACGGGGTGCCGGTGGCTATGACCAGAGTTTCAGGTGTGTGTCTCCGTGTATGAAAGCACTTTAGGTAAATAAAAGGTGATCCCGGTAGGAATTTCTAATAAATAAATAAATTGTTTTGGAATGGATTTTATAACTTCCATTACTTGTTAGCCAAATTCATGTTGTTTCATTACTTTAATCTATATTATTAAATATTACCATAGAGATAATAATTCCAAAGACCTTTACAAATGGAAAAATTAAATAATTGCAAAGTAAAACTTTTTAGATAATTTGAAAGTTTATCGGGATTTGGCAAGTTCTTTTTTTAGGCGCGAGTGAATCGATTTGTTCACGCCCTTCACCCTCACCCCCCCCTTCAATGTTAATTGATGATTGGAAAATCCCGGCACGCAATTCAAAGCGGCAAGTATGAAGTGCGAAGCTCCCTCAAGGGGCCCCTTTCAAAAGGATAGCTTCATCGGTATTCCAGAGATGCTAAAGCCAACGTCAGTCTTTAGATAGAGACGGATTGGGGCTGTTTTTTTTTTTTTGTCTATTTGCCACGCACACACACACACAAGCTGGAATTGTTAACGAATCGAAATGAAAAGAATAAAAAAAAAGAAGAACGAATAATAGAGTGGGGATAATTCCGCCTCTATTTAAACAGAAAGGGATCGATTTTATTGGTTATTAATTAACTAGCCACGCCACCCGCCTTAGGCGGGGGATCAGCCACTTAATTTATAATAACTTTCTTTATAAAAATAAACACTTGTATGTCTTATAAGGCATATAGTAGAGAATGGAACATTCATTCGCCCTAGTTTTTTTCGGACATTAAAGCACCTTATTAGATTAAAAGCTAATTTTTTCAATATGTTATTAATCACTATCACATACGTATAAAATAAAATTTTGAACCAGATCTGACGCAGGGTTATCGTGTAATTAATTATTAAAAAATTGAAATTTAACATTTAGTCTATGGGGAATAACGACGAAACGCACACATATTGAATTATATAGCCACCTCTGCATTAGATACAAAAACAAAAAAAACTTACATTTTATCAATTCACTTCCGAGGAATACGTTAAACATAAAATAAAGAGTTTCTGCCGAAGGATTTTAAAGATATTTTAACAAGAAAGCCAAAAAACTCTCCAAAATGACAGTCGCCAATATTTAAAAATAAGGAAGTCTCGAGACTCAGACCTGTCTGGCAACGTCGCATAAAATAATACTCATTTCTCGCTGTCAGTTACATTTTTTTTCCATTTTACGATATTTTTTCTCGCAAATCGTCCATTGTGATTAAACTGATTTGCATTAAACATTGTAATATATTAAATAAAATAAAATTGAAGGCTTTTAAGATTTAAAATAAATAGTTGATGAATGCAATGTTGCCAGTTCTATATTACGTGAAATACTGCTCAAGTCAAAAGTCATTCATTTATTATTTTTGGTAATTAAATTATTAACTTAATACAATTATAAACTATGATAGGTCACGACTAAATTATAATAAGGAATTTTGGCATTCAAATCTTTAATTTTATTTTTAAAAAAATTTAGATTCTATTATGACTTACGGTGTACTATCCGAACAACATTAAGTCCCCACTGGTTTAAAATGCAGAAATAAATCTAAATTAAAGTGAAGTTAAAAAGAAGCCAGCACTTCCGCAAAGTGTTCATTAGTTTTAATCATAGTATTAGATGCCTTTAAATAGGAAAATGATAATAAGAAGGGGAGGGGGGAGGGGGGGGGGGGGGTTATACAATTCGGAAGTCTCATGCATTTCAAATGAAGCGAAATTACCATTTGAAAACAAACAGAGAGAGAAATGATATGATTTGTGGATGCAAAACAAAAATCATTATTTGAAATGAACAAAACGTTACAGTTCGTTGTGATTAAACGCACGTCTTTGAAATTCCTATCGGGATTATTTACCCGAGGTTATCAATCAATTGAAATTAGTCTAAATGACCTCCAATGCCGAAATAAATTTAAACAAAAAAATCAACTTTCATCGTTGCCTTTTCATCCCATACCGGATTATTTAAAAAAAAATCCTATTAATCCTATCTTTTCCAAAAATAAATAAAATAAAATCGCTGTGAACAAATTATTATTTTCCATAAAAATGATAATCGAATTAAAAATTAGCTTTTTATTTTTAGGTCATGTTTATTTTAATTTTTTTTTTTTTTTTTTTCTTTTTTTATTTGTTAATCAATTGATTCATAAACACGTGTTGACGTGACGAACAAGAGAAATAAAAAAACTAGGTCAAAAAAGTTTCACTTTTTGAATAAAAGAAAAAATATTCCTTTTTTTATTCTCTTTGTAAAAGAAAAAAAAGCGACCCCAGCCAACCATCGACTTTCTCTTGAAATCTATCGAATAGATTATGTTCCAAATAGAAAAAAAAAGTTACATAATGAGCCTTTAAATTACCGAAATTAAGAAAAAATTGTGGTGTGCGACCAGTCACACTAGATTTTTTTTTAAATAAAATTAAAGATTTGAATGCCAAAATTCCTTATTATAATTTAGTCGTGACCTATCATAGTTTATAATTGGATTAAGTTAATAATTTAATTACCAAAAATAATAAATGAATGACTTTTGACTTGAGCAGTATTTCACGTAACATAGAACTGGCAACATTGCATTCATCAGCTGTTTATTTTAAATCTTAAAAGCTTTCAATTTTATTTTATTTAATATATTACAATGATTAATGCAAATCAGTTTAAATACAATGGACGATTTGCGAGAAAAAATATCGTAAAATGGAAAAAAAATGTAACTGACAGCGAGAAAAGAGAATTATTTTATGCGACGTTGCCAGACTGATCTGAGTCTCGTGGCTTTCTCATTTTTAAATATTAGCGACTGTCATTTTCGGGAATTTTTTGACTTTCTTGTTAAAATATCTTTAAAAACCTTCGGCAGAAACTCTTGATTTTATGTTTAACGTAAGGAAGGGAATTGATAAAATGTAAGTTTTTTGTTTTTTTACCTATTGCAGAAGTGGCTATATGATTCGATATGTGTGCGTTTCGTCGTTATTCCCCATAGGCTACATGTTAAATTTCAATTTTTTAAAAATTAATTACACGATAACTCTGCGTCAGATCTGATTCAAAATTTTGTTTTATACGTATTTGATAGTGATTAGTAACATATTAAAAAATTAGCTTTTAATCTAATAGTGTTTTATTGTCCGAATAAATTAAAACATGTTTTAATAATAATTTCAAGTTAAATAAATTATTGAATTCAATAATTAATAATCAAGCTTGATCAGAAAAATTAAAACATACAGTATATTTGTTTAACGTTCAAGATAGTGTTAACGTTAAAATATGTATTAATATTTTTGTTAAAAAAGTTTATAGACGGCCCCTTTAACCTCTTAAAAGAGTCATCATTTTGAAATCCCTGAGGATCTGTGTTTTTTTTTCTTCCTTGGCTGATGAATATAAATATGAGAGGCGGGGGTGTTAGGGGTGGGGGGGAGGAAGGGGAGGGGGGTTGGTGCGTGACTCGAGTACTCTCTGCTTGCTTTCTGTTCCTTTTAAGGCCCCCTTTTAAGCCTGCGCGCCTGTCTACCATTTTCTCTCTCAAAATATAATGAAGCGACGACATCTTTGTAAAATTTATAATTTTTGAAACAAAACTTTCTTATGTCTTAATTATATATCGGATTTGGTTTTCCCATATATTTCCGTTTGTGGACCTGTGAATTTGATGATTTAATTATTTCAAGGTTAGAAGGATGCTTGCTAATTGATAGATTTGAATATCCCACACCCATTAATTTCCTATGAGGGGAAAGTCGTAACTTTAAGTTTCTTCGGACAATAAAGTACTTTAATAGATTAAAAGCTAATTTTTTTAATATGTTATTAATCACTATAACATTCGTCTAAAATAATTTTTTGAAGCAGATCTGACGAATGAACAAATAACTTGTATTTTTAACAATTAAATAAAATCAAAATTTTAAAAATATTTTAACAAGAAAGACAAAAAAAATTCACGAAAATGTCAGTCCACCTTATTTTAAAATAAGTAAGTCACGTGACTCAGATCAGTGTGGCAACGTCGCATAAAATAAAACGCGTTTCACGCTGTCACTTAGATTTTTTTTTGCCCGATTGACGTTATTTTTCCTCGCAATTCGCGAATAGATTATGATAGTGAATTTAAGCATTCAAATTTTTAATTAAAAAAAAAAAAAATAGATTCTTTTATGACTTACGGGGTACCGTCTGAACAACCTTAACACTGAAAATAATAGAAATTTTAAAACAAAAATAATTTTGAATATATCAAATTTCATTTCCAGATATCTACAATGTTTTTAAATAATTTTGAGCAATAAATTCCTTTTATAATTGGCCCAGAGTTCACTTTTGAATTCGGTTTAACTTTTATCTATGGCCTGTCAGCCCATGTTAAAATTATCACTTAAACCAAGCTTAATCTCCAACTTGCTTTATAATCTTGACCCCTTGGGGATTGTTGTGTGGAAACTTTTTGAGGGGAGTTTCCCTATCCATAAAGAGCCTCAAAACCACCTTGTTCACCTTTTATGAAAATTCGACCAATAGTAGACAGAATTTATGAATTACAGACAGACAGACATTGTAGAAATATAAGTAATAATAAAAAAAATATGTTTAAATTGTATCGATCTCAACCGAAAGACGTTCCACACGCTGATTTCTCGAGTTCACCATTGTTTTACCGCTCCCCCATTTGTTAATTAAATAAATTTCCCTTTCTATATAATAAGAGAAAGTAATTTAGCGCTTCCAAAACAATTAGAGTTGTTAATATTAAATGTTTTTTTTTTTTTGAGTTGGCCTCTAATTATTTGCTGGCGGTCATGATTGGTCGTTGGCTGCCTTTATGTGTCGAGGGCCTTGTCTCTTTTGTGTGCTGGCAGTAAACCAACCAACGAACCTTTACCCCCCCCCCCCCACCCTGAACACTGAGTATGCCCTTTAATGACATTCATAAAATCTAAAAGGTCTCTAATGAATTTTATATAGACACAGAATATATCTATATACGTATTATAGGCAAAAATGTAATAAAAAAAAAACACGATATTAATTAAATTTTATTTCGTAATTTAAATGACGTCATTAATTTCAAAATTAATTAATTTCAAAAAAAAAAAAATCTAAATCTAGAATGAAAAACGCAATTTCTCTTGACTTCGGACTTGACAAGTCATAGATATAGATACAAAAACAAAAAACTTACATTTAATCAATTCACTTCCGAGGAATACGTTAAATATAAAATCATAAGTTTCTGCCGAAGGCTTTTAAAGATATATTAACAAGAAAGTCAAAAAAAATCTCCAAAATGACAGTCGACAATATTTAAAAATAAGGAAGTCACGAGTCTCAGATCAGTCTGGCAACGTCGCATAAAATAATTCTCTTTTCTCGCTGTCAGTTACATTTTTTTTTCCATTTTACGATATTTTTTCTCGCAAATCGTCCATTGTGTTTAAACTGATTTGCATTAATCATTGTAATATATTAAATAAAATAAAATTGAAAGCATTTAAGATTTAAAATAGATAGCTGATGAATGCAATGTTGCCAGATCTATAATACTGCTCAAGTCAAAAGTCATTCATTTATTATTTTTGGTAATTAAATTATTAACTTAATACAATTATAAACTCTGATAGGTCACGACTAAATTATAATAACGAATTTTGGCATTCAAATTTTTAATTTTTTTAAAAATCATTGTGTGGTTTGATGAAACCACGATACAACCCGAGTCGAAATCGAACGCCTGGTTTGAGTCTACAAAACCTCAGAATCTAATTGTTGTCTAAGTAGACTTAACAGAATCAAACTAGGATTTGAAAGCATGGTTTCTATGGGAATTTGATAGTCTGGTTTGGTTCTAACAAGTCTACTTATGTCCCTTTTTGACAGGTTTAGACTCAGACCAGGTATTCGAAATACTAGTTTAAGTCTACCAGATCTACTATTACGACCAGCAGTACTGAATGCTGGAATCCTAGTTTAGGCCTATGAATTCTCATTTAAAATTTGTTTATATACATATATACAGAGTGACAAAAAAGTTCTGATAATTTTGTTAGATTAGCAAAGAGGTATGCTTGTTTTTTTGGCAATGAGAAAAATAACTTTTAGAGTGTTTTCTTCAAATATTTCGAAGACATTTAATAGCACTTCACCGCTGATGATGAAGTCCTATTAAATGCCATCGAATTATTTGAAGAAAAACACTCTAAAAGTTATTTTTCTCATTGCCAAAAAACAAGCATACCTCTTTGCTAATTTATACAACTTGGCACTCCACATTCGAATTTTTTTACTTTCTCTTACATCTATATATGTTAATATATATAGAGAGAAAGTATTGGATTCATGTCAAAAATTCGATGTCGAGATTTTGATGGATCTTCACGTTTTGCTCTTCATTTCGCTACAATTAAATTCTTAAATAAAGGAAAATCAAATTAATCTTTAAATAAAATATTTTTTGTTTAAATATCAATTTTCTTTAATTTGAGAATAAGATAACATATTTATATAATTAGATATTACTTCATGTACCCGAAAAAAGATATAAGGGCGTGCCGCTGGCAAATCGGTGGATCTGTGGTTCAACTCCCCAGCGGCACACCCTTATATCTTTTTTCGGGTACATGAAGTAATATCTAATTATATAAATCTCCGTTTCGCGGCTTACTCTACGCGATGTATATAATATCTTAAATATTATATATAATTTCTTATTTATAAAAAAGATAACATATATTTGAAAAATTTTAAAAATTCCAAATGCTCTTCGTGTCGATTTCAATATTTCTGGAGATTCATTACTGAAATTGTTTTAAAGAAAATATGGATGTAAAAATGAGTTTCCATCTCTAAAATAAATCACATTAATTTTTATCTTGACTGTATATGTAGGCCTATACCATCAGCTATCACATGTGGAAAAATATTTTTCTTTTCAGTAAGAACTTCATTTAGTTCTCTGGAAATGTGAAAAATATATAAATTAATTTTATAAATTTATAATCTTTTTTAATTTGTCTTCTTACCTTTCAAAATGACATGAATGGCCAATGTTCCTTGTATTCATTTATTAAAATTAAAGTGGCTTCTTCAGGCCAATGTGTTTTTACAACTAAAATTTATAATGAATATAATTGAAAAAATTAAATAGAATATAACATTACATCTATTTTTTATATAAAAAAAATAAAAATAACAGCTAACCTTATCATTTTGTTTTGGCTTGTTTTTATAACGTTGACCCTTAAATAAATAAAAATAATTAATAATAATAAAGAAAATTAATGAAAAAAATGAAAATAAAACTTAAAACTTACTTCTTTTTTATCGATAATAAATCCAAATATCCAAGGAATGAAAGAAAATGAAAGGTGGTCATCTATTAAAGCTTTGGCGCTGAGATCGCACTGTTTTTAATTTTTACCCGAGAGGATTAGAAGGTTCAAACCAGTACTTCCCGAGTCAAAATCGAACGCCTGGCTTGAACCTTTTAGTCCTCAATTGAAGACTGCAAGGTTCAAGCCAGGCGTTCAAGTACTGGTTTGAACCTTCTAATTCTCCTGGTAGGTTTAGTAGGCTTTAACCAAATTTTAATCCTATCAAATAACAAAGGAATTGAGGACTAAAAGGTTCAAACCAGGCGTTCAAGTACTGGTTTGAATCTTCTAATTCTCCTGGTAGAATCAGTAGGCTTTCACAAAATTGTAAATAAATAACATCCCATCAAATAACAAGGGAATTCAGGACTAAAAGGTTCAAACCAGGCGTTCGATTTCGACTCGGGAAGTGAAACTTTTTTCGGATCGTAGGCGTTTAAATGAAAATTTTCAGAAAATTATTCAATTAAGGGTATTGAAATCACGTTTTTAATCTTAACTTAATAATCTGCCCCTCTGACCTCCGTCAGCTGGCTCGTGCGGACAGACAGACGGACACACCGCTATTATATATATATATAGATTGAAGATTTGAATCATTTTAAATTTTTTTTTTTTTTTTTTTAAACATTCACACTTTTTTTCTCATTCACACAGTCTTTTCGGCAACTCAGGCCATTTAAGACTTTTAACGATATTCAGTATGTTTAATATATCAATTGAGGGTCCAGGCATTTTTATTTAAGTCATTTGGTATCCAAATGCCTTAAATAAAATCATCGGACTGCCTGGGGTCCGAACCCGCGATGTTCGGTATAGAAGGTAGGCACGCTACCAACTACTCCAAGCCCCGTGGGCTTAAATTATTTTAAAAATTATATTTTATCAATTTAAAAATTGAATTATTAAATCTCACAATTATTTTTTATAATTCGTTATATAATTATATTAAATTTCAACTTTCTTATTTTTGTCGTCATGGATTGTGACGTCATGACTTGTAGTGTCACGGCCCTAGAAGTGACGGCTTGTAACGCGACATGCTGATAGAAGGGCCAAAAAAATTTGAGAGGATAAAATAAAAGTTTCACTTTAAAAAAATTTAGATTCTATTATGACTTACGAGGTACTATCCGAACAACTTTAAACCCTTCCATTTTCACGAAACTGGGAAAAGTGTTTAATTCTTTCACTCAAGCAACTAAACGCACGTGTTTGACAACTTGGCCGCGCTCGCCATCTAAAGGATCATATTTGAGGCATATTTTGGTGCTATTGGTGCCATTTAGAGGTCAGGCCTCGAACCACCCTCGTATAACTGCAAAATTTCATTTTAAAATTACGAGAAGTTGGTCAAACAGAGCGACAAATGGACAAACGGACACTCCACAATTATCTATATGGTATAAATCAATAGATGTTCAAGTGGATAGGAAATAATAATGGAAGCTTAAAATGAAATATTGTTCACTGGCTGGTTATTAAATCCTCAAAAGTCAGCTAAAAGAAGCAGCAAGCAAGCAGGCAGGATAGGAGGACCTTAATAAATATTGAACAGCTGACTCGCAAAGTAAGGAACAAAAGGAAAGGACTCTTTATGCTCCTGCTGGTGACAACGCGGGTCATTGCCAGCCGGGTTCGTTAAAAATATATAGAACGTACAGAGAGAGATCGCTTCTCTTTATTAAACCGAGAAACTCTCTTTTTTTTTGAACTACTAGTCGCAACACCCTCCTTCAGCGGGCCTCCCCTTGTGAAATAAATATCTCGAGAACAAAAAGAGCTAGGAGGTTGAAATTTTATATTTAAGTTAGGCACCCCTCTGGGACGTGACAGGAAGTTTTTGAATAAAATTGGTCAAAGATTACTAATACTTTACTGATGCACTTTTTCAGGTTTTTTTTGGATTTTCTCAAAATTCGCTCCAACGATTTTGATTAAAATTCAAAAATCAATTATTTTATAGATGCTCTTTAAAATGTATATTTTCATTTTGCCCTTGAACTTGTTTAAAGCACACTTTACTCTTGTATTTCATAGGAAAGAGAAGCCTTGGTAATAAAATACAAGCTTATATTGTTAATAAACAAAATACGCCCATCTGTATTTTATTAACTATCGATTGTCCTGAGAAAGGGCGCTATTTGCGTCCGAAATGTCGGCAATCGAAATAAAATTAAATAAAGATTGATTAAATTTTTGTCTGATTTCTTTCCTGGCTGCCATCTTACTAAATATCTGCTAATAGTCAGCCATCATCTCAATATTAATAAATCTATATATATCGAGACATAAAAACTGGTGTGACAAGCACAGAACACCACTTTCAATTACCGAAGGTAAGAGAAATATGTGTGCTGTGCGACCAAGGGCGGATACAAAGGGGTAAAGGGGTAATTACCCCCCCCCCGAGATTTGGAAAAACGGGAAAAATTTTCGGTTCCGCGAACGGTACACGAAAAAATTTTTGGTTCCGCGAACGGCACATGAAAAAATTTTTGGTTCCGCGGGCGGGAAAAATTTTAGGTCTCTAAAAAAAAAGGTAAAATAAAATATTTTTTCGAACGGGGAAAATTTTCGGTTCCGCGAACGGCACATGAAAAAAATTTTGGTTCCGCGAAAAACAAAATTTTTCCCAGATTACCCCCCCCCCCCCGAGAAACACCTCTGGATCCGCCCTTGTGTGCGACCACTTACACCAGATGTTTATTCTAATAAAAAATTCACTTTTTATTTATTATAAAATAATAACTCATATATAAGTATTTTTGGAATGTATTTAATTAAAAATGAATCCACCGCCTACGCCGCCGCATTCCTATTCAAATAAAATATTTTTATTTTTTTTTATTAAAATTCCATTTCATTAATTCATTTCCTTTTATTTTCTAAAGAGAGAAAGGAATTTAAAACAAGAGAGGTTTGAACTTGAGAAAACATTTCGATTGACAATATCCCCCCCTTCCCCCCCCGTGTTGCTGCTTATTATCAGACATCAAATTGCTTTCAATCTCTATTCGGAAGCCCCTAGCTAAAGAGAGAGAGAGAGAGAACAAAATGGAAGAGGTCGTTGAAATGTCATCATTTTCTTTATAAATTACACCGATTTTTTCCTCCATCTCTCTTTCTCTTTCTCTCCATATTTCCTTTTCAGTTATTCAATTTTAAATTAACTTTGATAAATCTTTAAATTTAACAACAAATCAAAGTAATTAATTCAATTGAAGTCTATTTTTTTCGACCAGTGAGTGTACTTGTGTTTTTTTCTTTGCTGACGTTTTTGTTCATAATTTCGTTAATAATTAACAGATTTTTACGAATGAATGCTTTTTAGAAAGCCAAAGAACTATAGAATATCGTACATATATGTTTTTTTCATTCAGGGATCTCTAAAATTGTATTAGGGGTGACCAAAGCAAAAAAAAATCTTGAAAATTTCGATTTTTTAAAACT
This sequence comes from Euborellia annulipes, assembly GCA_023213315.1. Taxonomy (NCBI): domain Eukaryota; kingdom Metazoa; phylum Arthropoda; class Insecta; order Dermaptera; family Anisolabididae; genus Euborellia; species Euborellia annulipes. Next base: position 4,649 of record JAKCPI010024284.1, on the reverse strand, counting down.
TTAAGCCCTTTGCGGCACGTCTAAATGACCTCCGATTGGGATGAAACTTAAAATTTATATGTATTCTAAATACCTGAATATTTTTACGGGGTGCGGCGTTAAAAATAATTTGAACATTCTAAATAAAAGCCGTTTTAGAGCACATTTTCTACTAAAATCTATTTTGCTCTATATCTCTAAAACTGTGCCTGATGGAAAAATTCTAACAACATATCTGAATTCAGGATGAAAAAATGCACTAGGTTCACTAATCAGATATCTTGTGAAAAAAACCTTGTCGACTAGTGTTATCAATAGATGCATACAATAATAATAAAAAAATAAAAAATAAATTTGAATAATTTTATTTTTACCTGCTATAAAAAAAAAAAAATAATAAAATGATAAAGTTTTTTTTTTTTTTTTTTTTTTTTTTTTGTGAAACGAAAGTAATAATAAAATTTTTATTGATTCAGGCTTTTTGTTCGGCCATCTGTTAAAATGCGCTGATACAAAATCAATGAACTCTGAGCCGAGAGATAAAGTTGCCACCCACTCCACGCGCGGGCTTGCTTGCTTGCAATCAACCCTAATTGCCAAGTGACCTGAGAGAGAAACCGAAACGACTTCCACCCCCCCCTACGACTTCGCAGTAGCCAATAATCTTGCTTCTCTTTCTCTCAATTTGCAATTGCTTTGCAATCGACTGCAACTCTCAATGTTAGATCGTTTTTTTTATATTCCAATTGAATTTCTTAATTTAATTTAATTTTCAATTTACGTTTTGCTATTCGCTCACAGCACACTTACCTTCGGAAACCTTGAAAGTTGTGTTTGTCACATCAGATTTTGTTTAATTAATTTTTAAAAAGAAGAAATTCGATGAATGAACGATAATCAATAGGGCTGCGATTAATCGATTAATCGATTATTGGAAAAATAAATAACCTAGATTATTTTTTAAAAACTCACCATCTCTTCTCTCCTGGCACGGCTATTTCGCTATTGCTCTGGCGCTCTTTTCGAACGTCATTCCGTTACATTTTTACATTTTTTACTCTACTTTTCTCACTAGAACCCATAATAATTAAATACAAATCTAATTATTACTTATACATTATTTCTCTTTTTCTTCACTTTAAGAAAGAGAGCAGAAATGAAAAAATCTGGTGTGACTGGCGCACAGCACACAACATTCTCTTACCTTCTTGGTAATCGAAAGTTGTGTACTGTGCTTGTCACACCAGATTTTTTGTGTCGACATGCATTTAGTTTCCGACAGTACGGTACATTCGATTTTCAAGATGTAAAATTTTTTTTTTTTTTTTTTTTAACATTTTAAATTTTTATGTCTACATTTTTTATCAAGTTTATTATTATTTTTAATTTCTTCTTTTTTTTTTTTTTCTAAATTAAACATCTCTTGTGGATAAATTGGTTGCTGTAGGAAGTTGGTGGCATCTTTCAGGAGTTCTTGACTATGTCTTCTATTAAGCTGGCATTCAAAGAATATATGATGTATGTTCCCCTCTTCTCCACAGGCGCATAGGGGCGATTCGACGACTCCTAATCTATGGAGATGAGCTGGAACTGAGCTATGATTAGTTCTTATCCTGCAAATAGCTGAAATAAGTTTTCTGGGGATTTTTAGTCGGTAGAACCAAGGCCTGTGTGCTATGGTTGGGTTGTTCAAATGATAGAGTCTGCCCTTATTAATTGAAAAGGTGTCGAAATGACCTTGCCATTCGGCCCTATATATGTTTTTTATTTCATTTAATGTGTCTGTCCATACATAACCTTCATCGATCGTGTTTATAGGAATTGTAGTGGCCATTTTAGCCAATTCGTCTGCTTTTTCATTCCCTGGGATTCCCGAATGCCCAGGAACCCAGAGAATATCCCACTTTCAAATTTTTATTCTTTAATTTATCTATTAGATTAAAAATTGAAAATTCGAACAAATTTTTTTTTGAAAAGGACATCGAGCTAAAGGACTCTACTAGGATGTAAAATTTATAAGTACGGGAAAATATTTATATTTTGTTACCATGGCAACCATTTCTCCTATCTTTTCTATGGAGTACAAGAGTAAAGTGGTCTTCAGAAGATTTCAATCACAAAATGAGAATATACATTTTAAAGAGCAACCAAAAAATAGTTGACATATGAATTTAAAAAAAATTCCTTGAAGGGAATTTTGACTTTTGAACATCGAAAAAAACTGAAAAAGTGCATCAGTAAAGTACTAAGTAATTTTTTTGGTCGATTTTGTTCAAAAGCTTCGTGTCACGTCCCATGGGGGTGCCTAACTTAAATATAAAATTTCAACCTCCTAGCTCTTTTCGTTCTTGAGATATTTTGTTCACAGACAGACAGACAGACAGACCATGTCGCATTAAACCACTCTTTGGGATTCAGGGGACTTCAAAACGTGAAGATCCATCAAAATCTCGACATCGAATTTTTGACATGAATCCAATACTTTCTCTCTCTCTATATATATTAACATAAAATATATAGAGGTAAGAGAAAGTAATAGATACAAAATTCTAGATTTAATAATGCCGTGAAACTGATAAATTTATATTAAAGTCAACGGTTTTAATATTTTCTAAAAAAAAAAAATATAGCAATTTTTATAAATTTAACATGTGACATTTCTGGTTTTTCAATTTATTATCAACATATAAAAAAAAAAAAAAAAGAAAAATCTTGGATTAAACTCCTCAAACTACGCTGATATTTCGGCAAATATTATTTATAATATAATATATTCGCAATATTAGGAAATAATCTCATTTGGGAAAATAAAAAAAATTTTTTTTTTGTTTTTCCCTTTCCTACACCCTTGCCGAAAAATAAGAGTAGTTTCGGTCTATCACTCATTAAGCTTCAATGAATACAAAAGTGCTTTAACTACCATTTTCATTGGGCCAAAATCTGGTGTGACTGGCGCAAAGCACACAACCTTCTCTTACCCTTCGGTAAGAGAAAGTTGTGCACCGTGCTGGTCACACCAGATTTTTGTGTCGAGATATATTTAGTTTCCGCTAGCACCTTAGTTTCAAACTTGCATTTTAACTGTTGACTGCTTCAAATAAACTATGGTTATTTTTCAAAATTTTAATCTCATATTTGGACATTTTATACACAATATAGAATCGTAAATAGCTGGGCATACAAGCAGGAGAGGTAGAACTGTCGGTTTTGACCGGGGCGGTCCAATCTGTCGGGTCGATCCGCCACGGTTAAAACTTTCGTTGTCAATTTGGCTATAAAAAGTGGAGAGTTTGATCTGTCGGGTTGGACCGGGGCGGACCAATCTGTCGGGTCGATCCGCCACGGTTAAAACCGTCATTATCAATTTCGTTTAAAAAAACGGAGAGTTTGATCTGTCGGGTTGGACCGGGCGGACCAGTCCGGCCGGGCCGGCCAAAAACCGGCACGGTTAAAACCGCCACGGTTAAAACCGTCATCACTCACAAACGTAAAGGAAAAACCCGCAGATAAACCCGTATAGTTCGCCCGCCACGGGCCAAACCGTACGTGTATGGGCAAAATCTTTGGACCGCGGCAGTTTTAACTGCTGATTTGACCAAATCTGTGGACTTTCGTCTTGACGAAAGTTTTGCCTGCCGACTAGAGCAGATCATGTCAAGAATCCATTGGAATTTCCGAAGAAAAATAGAAATAGAAAATTATTTAAAAAAAAAAGTAATTAATCCTTTCTTCTCCTTTAAATAAAATCTTTAATTGTCTGATTCTGAAGCTGCCAAAATAGGATTTAAGGTTCCCTGAGTCCATTTAAGATGTTTTTGGAATGATGTCTGTGTGTCTGTGTGTATGTCTGTGGTATTTTTGCACACATAAACTAGATGTAAAGGTCAAGAACTGAAAAGCTTTTGGTAAACATCGGACCATTAGGGGGCGCTCTAGAAAGAGGGCCAATATTTTTTTCTTACATAACCTATAATTTTTTTTGTATATTCAGAAACTAGACTTTCTCCCGAGTAAAATGATATATAATATTTGTATCCTAATTTGCCATGACCTTAAACGATATTTAAAAAAATAATAATAATAAATTTGTTTTTGTGAATGGTGATTAACTAAAATATTTTCGAACATATTAATAGCTTAATTAATTAATAGGGGGAGGGTAACTTATTTTCTTTAAAAATAAATTTGTAAAAAAATTTTTGAAGTAACATGTCCTCCCCTACCCTCTCCAAAAATCGCGACTTAAAGAGATGGTCCGGGGCGGTCAAAACTGTCGCTTGTCCACTAACGAAAAGATCAGACCGTGAGTTCGGACCGCAGTCCAATCTGTTAGATTGATGCGTGGCGGTCAAAACTGTCGCTTGTCCACTAACGAAAAGATCAGACCGTGAGTTTGGACCGCAGTCCAATCTGTTAGATTGATGCGTGGCGGTCAAAACTGGCGCGTGCTCGCCCACTAACGAAAAGATCGGATCGTGAGTTTGGACCGCAGTCCAATCTGTTAGATTGATGCGTGGCGGTCAAAACTGGCGCGTGCTCGCCCACTAACGTAAAGATAAATCCGTGCGTTTGGACCGGCACGGTCAAAACCGACGGTTCTACCTCTCCGTGTATGCCCAGCTAATAAATACAAAATTTCATAAGAATTGGAAAAAAATTTTAAATGCCTA
>JAKCPI010024283.1:0-13565 GCA_023213315.1 Euborellia annulipes | reverse complement strand
ATTATTCTTAAACTATTTATCAGGCTTCTGCTAATAATATCAAAATTTGTTTTTAAGGTGCGATTCCCCCTTCGGGAGCCTGCATCGGGAGTCTGGTCGCTGGACCATTTCTACAAAAAATCGGACGTAAACGAACTTTAATGCTGATCTCACCTATATTTGCTGGTGCTTGGATTACAATTGCATTAGCGGTCAATTTGCCAATGCTCCTCGTTGCCAGATTTCTTACAGGATTTTGTGTCGGGATCACTACGCCTTCAGCTCAAGTTTATGTAAGTAGAGCTCGTTTTATTTATTAGGCCTATCTATATATAGACTTAATAATTTTAATTCAGTAATGTCACGCTCTGTTATACCAACTTCCCGTAGGGATTTCGAAATTAAATTTTGCACTCTTATAGAGAACATTAGTCTTTAAAGAGAGTAGTGGTAAGAGTCCAGGAAAAATACTTGGGTCCCCAAATTCACAAATGATGATATATAGAAAGGCGAGGAGGGTCCATGGGATCTCTCTACTCTGCTAAGTTCGAGGAGCGAGCCTTAACTTATAAAAGCAAAATAGGCAACCTGCTTATCAGTCAGGCATCTTTGGAAGTTTTCTCCTATATTTTAGGCGCTCTAATTCATTTTTTACTTTTTCTTTTAAAGCTATAAAAAGAAGAATTTTGATAATTTTTAAATTTTAAAAGAGTACAGGGTATTCAACACTTGTTTACATTGATTGGTTACTTTTTCATTTTTGCCTATAAATGGTAATTTTTCTACGGATTTGTGATATAAAATGAATTTATTATGAAAAATCAAAAAAAGCCGGAGATTTAGGTAAAAAGTCTGAAAGACGGAATAAAGCCGGAGGGTTGGCAGCACTGGTACTGAATATAAAAAAGAAGTTTTTAAACTTTATTAGTTAAAGAGACTAGGAGAAAACATTCAGCCCCTCCCTTTTTTTTAAATATTTTTACTTTTTATTATTTTTTCCTTACCTTCTTATTTTAAGAAGAATTTTTTTTTATTTAAAAAAAATTATGAATTTCGAAAATTAAATCTCAGCCCAAAACATCGTAGATTCAAAAAGGGGCGCCTCGCATTATTTTTGCCCATAGTCGAGGTGAAATAAAAAGAATGCGCCTCGCTTTTCTGATTTATATAAAAGCGAGGAAATATTTTCACTTAAATAAAACCCCCTACAGAATTTTATTTTTTTCATATATCCTCGCTTTTATATAAATCAGAAAAGCGAGGCGCATTTTTTTCGATTTAACCTCGACTCTGGGCAAAAATAATGCGAGGCGGGGCGCCCCTTTTTGCAAATAATGCGAGGCGCCCCTTTTTGCATCTCCGAAGTTTTGGGCTGAGATTTCACTTCTTTTTGTGAACATTGTGTGTTACATTTAAATATTATTTAACCGTTGCTTGTTTTATTAAATATTAAGCTATCCCATAAATAGATCATTTATTATGCATTCAAAACGATAAACAATGTAAATACATCGTTTGGTATCAAGGGCGGATCCAGAGGTGTTTCTCGGGGGGGGTAATCTGGTGTGACTGGTCGCACAGCACACAATTTTTTCTTAATTTCGGTAATTTAAAGGCGCATTCTGTACTTGTTTGCCAGAATATAAATACAAATCAAATTTTTTTCGAAAAAAAGTATTTTTTCAAATCTCAAAGGGGGAAATTGCCCCCTTTACCCCCTTTATCCGCCCTTGTTTGGCATCCCTTCAAATTGATAAACATAGGATTTGACCAAATTTTATAAAATTTTAGGAGTTTTGCTTTTGTTATGTTGGTTATGTAAATACATCGTAAAGCCTAGGGTGATGGCCAAAATTGTTTTTTTTTGCTGTAGTTCACCCCGCCATTGTTCTACCTAATGAGAGAAACAAAATTTATTTTATTCGATTTTTTTGCACAATTTTTAGGGGTCGGTCGCTACCAAGCTCTGAAGTTATAAAAAAATATTGCAAAATTACAATTTTTCAATTAATTTTCAGGTAAGCGAGTGTTCGAATCCTGAGGTTCGAGGCATCCTTGGATCTCTTCCTGCTCTTTTTATGGCCGGAGGCATTCTGGTATCCTATGGATTAGGAGCCTGGCTTCCTTGGAGTGAACTCGCCTATGTATCAGCTGCCTGTCCCGCACTTCTTCTTCTAGTTCTTATACCTCTACCGGAATCTCCTGCTTGGCTTTTAGCTCGTGGAAAATATGAAGAGGCAGATAAAGCATTGGCCTGGCTGAAACAACCACCACGCGGACAATTTAAGAGAGATTCAATCAGACGGACAAGCATTTTCACAGTGGCGCCGGAATATATTATTGAAGATGTCGAACTTGAAACAAAAAATGATATCAATACAACGGAATCAGGAAAAGAGAAGACAATAACACAACAAAAAAATGAAAAAAATGCACAATCGAAACCAGCCAAATTAACAATCAAAGATTTCCTCCGTCGCCCTGTTTTGTTGCCGTTGCTCATTTCTCTGATGCTTCTTGTCTTTCAACAAGTCAGCGGAATTGATGCCATTATTTTTTACACCGTTGCCATTTTCCGATCCGCTGACACGCCTATTGATGATCATCTCGCTACTATTATTGTTGGTTTGGTGCAATTAGTTACAAATTTTCTATCATTATTTGTAATCGACCGAGCAGGCCGAAGACCGTTGCTTCTAATATCAGGAAGCGGAATGGCCTTAGCGATGGCTGCTCTTGGAACTTATTTTTTCTTAAATTCCAGAGGAGAAGCTGCATCTTTAGGACTTCTTCCACTTATTAGTCTTATATTTTTTATGATATCATTTAGTATAGGCTATTGTAGTATTCCATTTTTATTAATGGGCGAATTACTACCCGTTAGACAACGAAGTCACCTTTCATCAGTAGCAGGTGCTTTTAATTTAGGCATGATGTTTATTGTAATTAAAACCTATCATGATCTGAAAGAAGTTATGGGCCAGCATGGCACATTTTGGCTTTACGCCGTACTTTGTCTCGCCTCGTGTGTTTTTGTCTTAATATTTGTTCCTGAAACTAAAGGCAAATCTCTTGATGAGATTGAGAAATATTTTGAAGATAAAAATTCAAGACGTAAAGAGAAGATAAAACAAAAAAAAGCAGCCAAAGAATCTACAACAACTGTTACAACACCTACATAGATAAAATAATACTCATATCTTGTAATATAAAACTCATTTTTTTATTTTGTTACTAAATCATCATCCTCGATCTTTAAAAAAAAAAGTGATTTTTTTATACATAGTTTTTAAATTGAAACATTTGTACATATATATTTAAATTATAAAATTTTTTTTTTTACTAAAAAAATTAAAATAAAATTCCTACTACTTTTTATAGTGCCTGTTTTATTTAATTTATTTATTTCTTCTTTTTGTACTAAATCTCATCATCGCGCCTGTAAAAATGAAGATGTCAGAATAATTCATAAACATATTATAGATACAAAAATATTTTATTTAAAATTTTGTTTAAGGTGATCGATTCCTTTCTGAAAAAAAAAAAAAAAAAAAAATGACGTCCTTCTTCCTATTTCATTTCTAGTCATAGACGCAGGGCAGCAGACAGAGGCGTCAAGAGGAATAAATCCCCGAGGCTCGAGGCGCTTTAAAAAAAATATTTCTTAAAAGGTTTTTTTCTGATTCTGATATATTCTAAATGAAAATTTAAACTTTTTTTTTTTGAAGGGGGGGGGGGGGGGGATTAATAAACAGCCCCCCCTTTGCATTTTGTAGGTCAAAGAACAGTTTTAGCTAAATTTTTTATATATTATTTAATTTTTCGTTTTGTTTTTCGTCCCTTGGACCTCCCGCCTGCTGGCTCGGGTTCTCCTAAGGCGGACCCTTGTCCATAACGTCCTCTATAAGACTGCTAAATTTCGTTTCAAAAATTCCAACTGGAAGTTGGTCAAACAGAGCGTGACAGACGGACTCTCGGACAGACGGACACTCCGCATTTATAATATATAAATAATATCAATAATAATAATAATAATAATATAATATATCAACGGTAGCCGGGGCGAAAAACTTAGGCTCCGCAAAAACAAAATTTCCCGTAGGGCGGAAAACATAGGTTCCGCAAGGGGCGAATTTTTTTTCCGATTTGGCTCTTAAAAATTTGAGGCCGGTCGAGCTAGAATTTTCCCGAGCCGCTGCGACTTCCCAATCCGGCCCTGTCCGTTCGTGACAGGAATTAAAAGGTCATGGACCATTCATCGGTGGGGATCTTAGCAGGTGACAGGAGGCCTAAGTTATAACATAAAAAACAGTTTTTATTAAATAAATAATAACAAGTAAAACAGATATCTAAAAGATATATTTTTCAAAAATAGTGCAAAAACGTATTCGTCAATCATTTTTGAAAAGTTTAATTAAAAAAAAAAAAATTCTCAACAGTGTCAATAGTAAAGTAAAAATAAAAACAAATATTCTTACCTATCATTAATTTGATAATTTTAGTTATGTCTTATAAATAAATATATTCATTTAGCTTTTAAAGAGTTCAAATTCTTGCGCCAATTTTGTGCGCAAGTTATAAATCATTCAAGTATTTGCTTACAAGTAACAATTTAGAAATTTGTATGAATTAATTAATTTTAAAACTTGAATTACAAAATGAATATACTTAATTTAAAACAATTTGATAAAAAATAATTATATGAATGTTATTTATTTAAATTTTTGTTATTAATTTAGTTCTTTTAAAATCCATAAGATGGTGTTGAAGGTTGGTACACTAGCGCCATCGTTTCAGTCACTGGCCACACACCACCATTTCCAAGATAATTTCAGTTTAAAAAATTCGATAAAAGACACTCTTTTAACTTATAATTTGCTTAATTGTTTGTAATAACTTATATTTTGTTATTAAATTAATTTATTTATATTTATATATTTCTGTAAGTATTTTTGATTAAAATAATATTTCGATTGTAATATATTAGCCTGATAAATAACATTATTTCAGATTTTTCAATACAAATCTCAACATGTCAGATGATGAGGATATAATTTATGTGAAAAAACAAAATTTAATTCATTATGGATCACTTGAGGAACAAGAAAGGAATCGTCTTGCAACGGCTGCAGCTTCAATTGCAGCAGCAGCTAAAGAAAAAGAACTTGAGATGGAAATATCTGAAACGACAACTTCGGCACCTTCTACTTCTGAACAGGGAAATATCAATATTTCTGATGGTAAATATATTATTTTAACTTTCCTAATAATATATACATTTTTAAATAGAGTAATGCTCATTCTTTTTTTTTTTTTTATTTAATTTATATACATTTAGGCGACAGGTAGAGTGAGTAATTAATCACACCCATGTTTATTATATATTTTCATTCATTTTAGAAATAAAATGAACAATTCTTAATGGAAACTTACGTGATTAAAAGTTAAACAAATTTATAATAAAGATTTCCATCTCCTTTCATAAAAACAATGAAATTATCATATGTGAGCAAGTCAGGGTGCTTCTAATAAAATAAACCACATTCTATTATTTTAAATGTATATATATATATATATATATAATTCAAGTATTTCATCCTGAAGGTGTTCTTTTTTTCACTCTTAAAAAACAACTTACGTTGTGTAAGTTAGATACATCATATATATATTCTATGAACTAACAGATTATATATTATATCATTTGTAATTTCTTCTTTTCAAACAATTGTAACTACTTACATTTTAACTACTAATTTTTATTTACTGGTTAAATAAAGCTTTTAATATTTGCGAAAAATAGGCAATAGAACTCAAAAATTTCCCCCTATATTAAACATCACACCTCTTTAATCACTTAATATTTCTTAAAGTGATTTATTTTACTAATACCTCTTTGTTTTCCAAGAGTAAAAAACTCGAACTTTATGATTTATATAATTAAAAAGATATGAATTTCGAACAAATAAATATTTAATTGAAGGATCAGGATGTATTCGCCGCTAATGGATTACATCCTGATCCTTTAATTAAGTTTATTAAAATGGACAAAAATCGCCAAGGATTCTCAAATTCAAATAAATACGTACTCTAGAATTACAAGATATATCTATATATATCAATCAGTACCCAAAGTTTGTTGGGACGGGCGGATACAAGGGAGGGGGGGGTAAAGGGGGTAATGACCCCCCCCTCCCCCGAGATTTGAAAAAAATACTTTTTTTCGAAAAAAAAAATTATTTTTAATGTAAAATTTTAAAAATTAATACTTAAAAATTTGATTTGGATTTATATTCTGGCAAACAAGTACAGAATGCGCCTTTAAATTACCGAAATTAAGAAAAAAATGTGTGCTGTGCGACGAGTCACACCAGATTACCTCCCCCCCCCCCCCCGAGAAACACCTCTGGACCCGCCCTTGGTTGGAACTGGAGGATATGAAAACAAGGAGAGTTATCTTCATATAATAATAATTAAAAATTATTTTAAAAAAATTATAAGGAAAGATTTAGGGAAAATTAATTAATTAAAATAATTTTGTTTTAGAATATTTGGATTTAGAGGCAGAAATGAATAAAGATCGAGCTGCTCTTCTTGAAGAATTCGAGAGAAGAAAACGAGCCCGGCAAATAAATGTATCAACAGATGATGAAGAAGTGAAAAAAGATCTCCGAAAATTAGGAGAACCAATTTGTCTGTTCGGTGAAGGTCCAGCTGATAGGAGAACCCGATTAAAAGATCTCTTAGCAAGGTAAATTAACTAAAAATAATTTAACAGAGAAACTAGGAGGAATTAAAACAGTATTTGTGCAAGAGAGAGAAAAATCATTATTGCTGCTTTCTATTTTCACAACAATAAATAAAGGAGGTTTTTTTATTTTTTTAAATAATTTTTTAATATCAAGGAAGGGTTGCAGGAGCAGACTGGCAGCCAGATTTCTTTCTTTTTATTGGGTCGACTCCTGCAACCCTTCCTTGATACAACTCAACAGCTACAACTACAATACCAATTTTTTAATAATTTGAATAATTTTTTATTCCTTTAAATATATTCCTCAAAAATATAGCGCAATGACCAAAGATCTTTTTAGTCACTAGTCTGGTGTAATTTTTATTTTAAAAAGAAAATTAAATTATTTTATAAAAATGTTATTTTAATTGGAATCGGGAAAAATTTACTTTTTTTATTTATTTTTTTTAAACCCTTTTCGGCTACTGATGCTTTTTAGGGGTATGACTTTATTATATTTATTTTAAATTTCAAAGTATTGATGACCCGGCTACCGGGAGGCGTTCCACTTGGGGTCACCAATCCCGAGCTTTCGCCGCGCTTGGCATTGCTTAACTGCAACGATTGTGGTGACTGTTGCTCTTCTCCGTTGCCAGGCCCCCGTCCTAAACTGACTTTTTAATTTACTTTATATTTCAAAAGCTTAGGTCCAGGGGATGCTGATAAAATGTTGGTTCTCAATAAATATTGGTGGGCTTTTTTTTTACCAATTTCCGATAAATTTTAAAATTGTTAATGAGAGAAGTGGCTGTTCAATGACAGGAAGAGAGGATGTCAGCCAAAAAGCGGATAAAAATTTCAATTCAGAAGACGTTTCGGGAGTTGTTATATATAAACATATACAAAATTATATAAAAATATACTATTTGCATAAAAGATGTCATATGCTCATCAGTTAATCCTAATACACTTAATAATATATATTTTTATATAATTAGTTTATATATAACAACTCTATCTGCAGCTCAATGCTGTACACCTTGAGATTGCCAATAATCTCTTAAAAAATGACGATGGCTTTATTTAATTAAAACCGAAACATCTTCTGGTTTGAGATTTTTATTCGCTAGAGGCTCTCCTTTTAGCTGACATCCTCTCTTCGTGTCTCTTATTCTAAATTTTAAGATTTTCAAGTATATATGACATCGTCAGGCCAACGTTATTAACAGTATAAATATAGTTTTTCATGTAATCTTGAAGGTTGTTTATTAAACATAAAAATTAAGTAAAAATAAGAGATTTTAATTACTGTTTTTTCAAGAACAATTTTTATGTTTAATAAAGAACCTTCAAGATTCCATTTCATGAAAAACTATATATATAATATAATAATAATTCTAAATAGTGTATTTAAGATATCGAACCAGTTGATCAATATTAAGTTAATCACAGATTCCTGGCTGGAAAGGATGGAGAAAATTTGTGTTTTCTTATTTGTAAACTGAGAAATCCATCCTTTCCAGCCTGGAATCGGTGATTAACTTAAGTTTTCATTCTTATTTGATGAAGAGTTCCAAAGATATTTGTTGCCCAAACTTTATTGTTAATTTTAAGATGTATTTTATATCTAAAATATCTAGTCTTGGTTTGAATCCCAAGGGCCTTCCTCCCTTGGGTATGAACATCGCCTGCTTCCGTCTTTGAAAGTTGGTTTTATTCCTCCCGGCTCGAATCTTATAAAGCCAGCAATCAACCAACAATAATTTTAATAGCAATTATAAAAGAAATAAGAAAATTTGTTGATATATTTTTTATTTATTTGTTCTCAGATATGGAGAAGATGCCATTAAGAAAAAGCAGGATGAAGAAGAAATGAGAATACAACAAGAGAAAGATCAAGAAAGCACTTGGTACCACGAGGGACCTGATACCCTTCGGGATGCTCGAGTTTGGATAGCTCGTGAGTAATTTCATTTTAGATTTACTTAAAAATATTAAATAAATTTTAGAGTTTTGAGCTTCGTAGAGTAAAAAAAATGAAAAGAGAAATGTCTTAACGGAGTTTAGATTATGAGAAATGGTGTGTGTATGTAATATTAACCCCACAAACTCCAAACCATTTACAGGGCGATGTAGAAAATAAATTAATAAATGCGGGAAAACGAGGATACTCTGAATTTTTAGTTTTAATTTTAAAAAATAACATCTTTTGCTTTCAACATGGTTTATATTAAAAAATTCAAAATCTTTTTTTTCACTTTTATTTCTAAAAAAAAGAATTTTCGAATGTTATAATGAATTTATTTTCTAACTTGAACAATTTATTTTTTTTTTATTTTAGGTTATTCCCTTCCTAGAGCTAAAGCGAGATTAGAGAAAGCCAAAGCCGAATTAATTCAACCAGAAGCCTCAAGAACAGCTCGAAGACAAGAATTACAAAAACGTTTACAGTCCCTCTCTATATATGCTAGTCAGATAGGAGATACTCGTCCTATTTCTTTCTGCCAATTTAGTCCCGATTCTAAGATGCTCGTCACATCTTCCTGGTAAGATAAAAAAATAAAAAATAATTTTGTTTATAATCTCATTGTATTAATAGCCAAGTAGGGAGATAGCTGGCTGTTGTATTCAGGCAGTGAGGAGATTTAAAAAAAGGGAAGAGTCAATTAATTCAATTAAGGAGAGCGGAAGGGCTAGTTAATTAATTATTATTATTAAAATTATTTATTTCATATCTGCTTTTGAGGTTGTGGCAGTGATGTGATTATAGTGGAGAATTGGAGATATCAGCCAAATTGGGATTGTCCAGGTTAATAAAACTCCCAGGATAAGACGTTTCGGCCTGAATTTATTTGGCCATCTTCAGTTATCGGGAATTCATATAAATTCAGGCCGAAACGTCTTATCCTGGGAGTTTTATTAACCTGGACAATCCCAATTTGGCTGATATCTCCAATTCTCCACTTTATTTAATATCTAACAAAGCAAAGGCCTTTGGCGAAGGCAAAGGATGTCACAACTGCCTGTCACAACTCTCGCAAATGGATACTTTTGGCTGTTACAGATAATACATGCATACGTTTTTCCCATTTCATTTATATATATATATATATTTTAGTTGAAAACTCACCAGGACTGTAGTAAATGATGGATTTGGAATAGGTCCAATCAGCCCAATGAATGTGAGAGTAAATACAAAAAAATATATTTAAAATTATATATTCTTTATAATCTTGATTAGATAATAACAAAAATCTCATATATATTAATAGAATTTTAATTTTCTGTCAATATTATATATAGATAATTTAAAAAAACGGCCAGCAGACGTCACCTTGCATCTTACTTTATGAATTAACATTTTGTAAAATAATTTTATTATTTGTTTGACCTCCTGTTGGAAATTGTGTGTCTGTTTATGTTTGACGAATTCTGGTTTATGATTTTGTTAATGGTTCTATGCAACATGTTTGACTCACCGTTAAGGTAAATTAAAATAGAAAAAATCTTTTCACCGAATTAATAACTAATTGTTTGTTATGATTTTCGTGTTGCATAGATCCAGTTCTCACTGATGAAGACATGCTGTGAAGTGGCCGAAACCTCAGAGGTCTGAGATTTTTGTTATTATCTAATCGATATTATAAAGAATATATATTTTTTTGTATTTACTCTCACATACATTGGGCTGATTCCTAATCCACTATATATATACTGTATATCGATATAATTTATTTTTTATGAAAAAATGATTTTGCTTTTCACATATAGTGTTTGGACTCGAGTTCGAATTACTATTTGTTTTATTTATTTTTTTTTTATTTGTTGTTTTTTATATGGCTAGAGATGATAAAAGTTATATATGTGATGCGGAAAGTGTCGAAATTTCACAAATTGAGTAATTTATATTTTATTGTAGAAGGTAATTTCCTGAAAATTTTAAGACCAAAAACTCAAAAAGTTACAGCCTATCAAAGTTATAGATATATTTGAGCAAAACACATTTAAACACAATGACAAAACTATATAAGGTTACTAAATCAATTATTTTGTAATATTTATCGGATTATCTTCGCTAAAATTACCGAATAAACCTGTATAGAAAATAATGAAGAATCAAATTCAATCGAAACCCAAAAATCGATATTTTTTTTTATCTAATTCGACTAAAATGCCCGTACCGATAATTTTACTTACCCTTTCTGCTTTTCCTATCACATATATATATAAAGATGGAACATTCGAGTTTTCGAATTCAAAATAATAAAATTTAATTTTTCAGGTCCGGCTTATGTAAATTGTGGCAAATCCCAAGTTGTGAACACATCAAAACATTTCGTGGACACAACATAAACGTGGGCTCAATAGTATTTCACCCTCAAGCGAATGCTGATCTCGATCAACAAATTCAATTGGCCTCCTGCGCATTTGATGGCAGTGTCAAACTCTGGAACATGAGAAAGTAAGGAAAACATTCATTATTATTATTGACACTTTTATACATCTCCAAGTAAGTTTAACAGAAATGCAAATCATTTTAATCAAATAGAGAAAACTCTGTCGATAATCAATTTGTTCTACTAATCGGTACATTTGTTGGATAATAATTTTAAATAAAATTTCGTTTTTATAAGAATTGAACAAAGGAAAATTGAATTATAATTACAAATTTTTTAAAATTTTGGTAATATTTGATATTAGAATTCAAAATACCTCTTTAACTGAGTCATATATATTTAACAAGATTTTATGTTTTTTGTTGGTGAGGCCAATACAATAGACACCACACGGATGTCCTGGAAAGGCTGGAGGTCCTGAGTTCGTTTCTCGGGTGCCTTGGGGCGTTTGGCCTCACCAACAAAAAACATACAGTCTTGTTAAATAAATTTGTATTTTTATTTTATTTAAATTGGGGAAAATGATTTGAATTTGAGTTAAAATTACTACATTATTCTTTATTCCTGTAAAATATTTATTTCTTACTGTAGACTCACCGAGTGCTGCAGGTATTAATAAATAACGAGGTTTAGGCCTTTTCAGTACCTAAAAAAATACAACTTTTTCAAAAAATCATATTTATTTTAAAAAGTTTAACACGGAGAATCGTTTCCAAAGTGCCGACCCGGCGTGCTGGTTGAAAGCTGCAACATGCCCACTAATTGTAGCTATGAGACTACACTGCACTATATATTGTTGGGATGGAGACTTTTTGATATTAGATAATTTTAGAGCATAAAAAAGAGCTAATGTAAAAGCCCTAGCAAATGTTTTCTTATGTTCTTATGAATTTTTCAAATGACTTTTTGTTTTTGTTTTTAGTGAGGAACCCATCGCTGATCTCGAGGGCCATTCTCCCCATCGAGTCTCTCGTCTCGCCTTTCATCCTTCTGGAAGATTTTTAGCAACTTGTTGTTTTGATTACTCCTGGCGATTATGGGATCTGGAGATTGGCGAAGAAGTTCTTCATCAAGAGGGACATTGTAAACCCGTCTATAGCATTTCATTTCAAGGCGATGGATCCGTTTGCTCTACCGGGTAATTTTCTTAATATAAATATCTCTTCACCACTCTTGGACGGAAGCCCACACCCATTCTTATTGAATGCTGCGCGTCAGACATTTTTCTGTCTGCAGCGAAATCCTCTCTGCAATGTAATCTTTTTTAGAATTTTTTATTTAATTGAAGAGTTAATATATATATACTCTACATATATAATATTTCAGTGTGTCCGCGTAAATAAAAAAAAGTTCGTTTCAAATGAAACACCCTAATATATATATTTTAGCGAGGAACCCATTGCTCGAGGCCATATATATAGATATATCATATATATATATATATATTAGGGTGTTTCATTTGAAATGAACATTTTTTTTATTTTCGCCGACACACTGAAATATTGTCCCAAACATCGAAGAAAAGTTTCCTCGAAGTTTCAGCCCTTAATTTTAATTTTAAGTACTTCCTCTCGATCGTTGAATTTTCCCATTGAAATAACATGTAAATCAATGTATTTTTTTTTTTTAATTGTTTTAGCTCAGTTCGGTTTTATGATATTTCATTGCAATTAGTCGCAATCTGTAGTGTATTAGACACTCTTTAAAATATGTATTGTTTTATTGTTACTTGAACCGTTTCGACGGTGTCGGCCTCGAAAGTCCTATTTCCTTGAAATTGTCATATTTTCTTCTGATATTAACAAAACGGCTAAAGATACAATAAAAAACGTAAGGAAAAACTTACAGGAAGTTAGTTTTTCTACAAAAAATGTCCTATGAAATATTTAGCTCAAGTGCGTTATTCACAAGATATATTCAATATAATATTTTTAAGAAATAATACAAAGTTGAAATTTAATGAAATTTTCAATTCTCAATATATTAAATTGAATATATCTTGCGAATAACGCATTTGGAGGTAAATATTTGATAGGACATTTTTTTGTAGAAAATTTAATTTTCTGCATGTTTTTTCTTACGTTTTTATTGTACCTTTAGCCGTTTTGTTAATATCAAAGAAAATATGACAATTTCATGGACATAGGACTTTCGAGGACGACACTGACGAAACGGTCCAAGTAACAATAAAACAATACACATTTTAAAGAGTGTCTAATACACTAGAGATTGCGACTAATCGTAATGAAAAAATCATAAAATCCGAACTTAGCTCTAACAATTAAAAAAAAACATTGATTTACATGTTATTTCAATGTGAAAAAATTCAACGATCGAGAGGAAGTACTTAAAATTAAAATTAAGGGCTGAAACTTCGAGGAAACTTTTTTTTTTTCGATTTTTGGAACAATATTTCAGTGTGTCCGCAAAAATAAAAAAATGTTCGTTTCAAATGAAATACC
>JAKCPI010024282.1:0-27385 GCA_023213315.1 Euborellia annulipes | reverse complement strand
GAAAGTATTGGACTCATGTCAAAAATTCGATGACGAGATTTTGATGGATTTTCACGTTTTATTTTGGCACCCGATAGCCCTACTATATAAATCTTTCCACATTTATTTAAATTAATATGTAACCAATATGATTAAAATAAATTTTATCGAACCAGTGACTCAATTGCACTTTAATGAAAACTCCTTTATTCTTATTTAAGCTTCTTTTCATATTGTTTTTTTTTTTTCCTTGTGTTCTCAGAGAGAGATAAAAAAATCTGAGATTCTTTTTTGATCTGTCAATTCACTTTTATCAGATTCAGGGCGTATACTACCCTAATAATCTTTAAGATTGAAACTCTTATCTAAAATCTTTAGAGCCTGTATCCTTACTCAATATAAACGTTAGTCTTTATTATCAAATAATTGTTGTTAGATTAGCTACTTATAAGATGTCTAAATTTCATTTTTTATTCAATTTTTTGATATATTAATTTATTATTTAATTTCACTAATTTAGTCTTTATTTTCGATTGTTTTTTTCTAGGTACATATTTCCTTTGGGTTTAATCTCGTACCTGTTCATACGGATGTCTAAACAACTGACCAACCAGGAAGGTCCTCTCGCAGTGATCATGTACGAATCGCGGTCCAGAGCTTGTAGAGGAAGTGCGGCATCTTCAGCTACTTCTATCCTGGCTACTAGGTAAATTTTCATCAAGTTTTTTTCTAAAAAAAACGTTAATCAATAAATCCTTTTATTATTGCTCTTTGGAAGATGAAGAGGCCATTTAATTAATCGAATCTTTCGTAAATTATGAATAAAAATGTATCATTAAATTCAAATCTTTGAAAAAAGTTCATCTTTTTTAAACAAAGCTCTAGCCCTCGGGGCTAGGGGCTAGCGTGCTAACCTCGTATACCAAAAGTCGCGGGTTCGGACCCCAGGCAGTCCGATGATTTTATTTAAGCCCTTTGGATACCAAATGGCTTAAATAAGAATGCCTGGACCCCCCAATAAGGGGATTGATGTACAAGATGATATTTATATATAATGTTTGAGTTGTTCGGTTCCCTAGCGTTACATTATTTTGGTTAGTATTTATTGTTATATTTATATTTGATTTTGATTTGAATAAACCAACGATATATTTTGTAGAAAATATCTTTTCTTATTCTGTACACATCAAATAGATATATTAAACATACAGGTATCGTTTAAAGTCTTAAATGGCCTAAGTTGCCGAAAAGACTGTGTGAATGTGAGTGTGAATGAGAAAAAAGTGGTTTTTTAATAATAAAAAAAAAAAAAGCTCTACCTAGTTTTTTTTTTCTGGTATTATAAAATTTTATTTATTTATTTATTTATTTATTTTTTTTCAAAATACTGTAGTTTCGTGCTGCTATATCTTCAGGATATAAGCAATTTTTTGAATTTTTTTTTTTTTTTTTTTGTCGATATTAGCTGATTTTGCAAAATATTTTCTTGTCTTACTGTTTGCGAATAGGCCTATAAAAAAAAATATATTTCCTTCAAGTTATTTTCAAGTAGGTCAGCCAATTTGCTGATATTATAAAAATTTATCATAAATATTTATGAATTAATTGAAAAAAAAAATCCTATTATTTAATGCTGCATATATTAATATGAAATTTTGATAAATAAATAAATCGACCAATTAATTTTGTAATCGTCATTTTTACCAAATTAACACACATTAACATATCATAAAAACATGTCTTTTCGGCCTTTTTATTATGTGTTAATGATGATACGAGTATATGTGATCCAGGCACATTTATTTACACCTTTTGGTGTCATAAAAACATAAAAAGTAAAGATTTTTTTTACTGATTTAACTCTGTTTTACTTTCTCTTCCCCTATATTTTCACCCCTTTCTTTCGCAATGTTAAGAAATGATTATTTAATTAGTTCTCGATTTTTTTTTTTGCATTTACATGTATAAACATGAATATCGCCTTCTTCAATTTAATTATATAATTAAAATTTTATAAATATTTAAAAAGTCTGAGATTTAAAAAGAGAGATAAAAAAAACAAAGAACTTTTATTTTTTCTTCTTTTTTTTACGGCTGTTCAATTTAAATAAATTAATATCCGTCCTCCTGGATTTTTTTATCTCTTAATAATAATAGGAAGAAATAAAAAAATTAATCAAATTTTCTTTTTTTTTTTATTTTAATGAATAATTTTAATTATTTCTGAAATCAATCAGAATTAGATTTTAAATTCAATACCATTAAAATATTTTTTTTTTATTATTCCTTTAGCTTACTTTGAAATCCGTGATCTGATTCATTGAGTAAGGAGATTCGGAAACGCCTAATTTCTAGGCAATTAGTTGTTACACTCATGATTCATGAGCCGTCTTAAAAGTCAATTCAGGGATAGACTCGTGATTATCTTAGATTTTCTTGGGAATAATACGGGTTACTTTTCCCTTATAATCTTTAAATTTCAGTTTTTTCAGTAAAGATTATAACAGCTGCTTCAACTACTTGTCTAATCGTCTTATTTCTTTCATGAATCCTTGCCTACAGTAAATTAAAACGAAATTATTTTGGTTGCCTAGCTATAGGGTGTCGTACTTCATAACCCTCAAACGCACTAAAAAGGATGATTTTTTAGCATAAAAAATAATAAAATAATAATTTTAATAAAGCCTATCTGCTCAATTTTCTTAGTATATTTATTTTTTTAAGCTCTTTACTATTGCTTTATTTCGTTGCCAGACGGCCGGCTTAACTAGTGTTATGTTAGGATTTTTTTGATCGTCTTTTCAAATTTTGCTTGAGGAGGGGTAGAGGGTAAGAAAATAAAACAAAATTTTCGAATAATAAATTTATTTTATTTTAAATTGTTTTACCATAAGAGAAAATTTTTTTCGCAATATTTTTAAGTTTAGTTTGGTCTGTCTATATTTTAATGAAATTTTTAAGTATAACAAAGTTTTTTTTGTCGTTTCGTTTTTAAGTTTATGAAATTTATTTAAGAAAACTAACAAATGTGAACAAATTTTACAAATATAAAGTAGAATAAATAAAAGGTTAACAAGCTATGTTTATTTCTTTATTATAGAACCAAGAGCGACCTTTAGGTGGACTCTACGACCTTCTTCATGGCTTCGTTTCATACGACCATGAAGATGGGAGACGTCGCTGGGAGTTGTATAATAAAGAAATAAACATAGCTGCTTGACCTTTAATTTATTATACTACATTGATTCAACTATTCACATCGTTAACAAATTATACAAATATTTAGTAAATTTATTATATTCATTTAATCAAACACTCTTCCAACTAGAATATGTATAATTATATTTGAGAATCATTTTTTTTTCATTTAAGGTCTTTTTCGGCATCGAAGGCCATTTAGACTTCTTCTCTATTTATTTCAATTGGATTGGTAACTAATCCAATTGAAATAAATTGTCGCCAGGGCCGCAGACAGGGGGGCAGGGGGGGCTATACCCCGGGGCCCGGGCCCTCCGAGGGGGCCCGGGCCCATTGCGCTCCCACCTTAAAATTCTAATAAAAAGTAATTTTCATGGTTAAAATTTCAATTAAAAAAAATCATTTTCTTGAAATTTTTTTCTTCAGGGGCCCGGGCCCTTTGAACTCAAATCTTATAATTTCAACTAAAAATCATTTTCTTGAAATTTTTTCTTCAGGGGCCCGGGCCCTTTGAACTCAAATCTTAAAATTTCAACTAAAAAAATCATTTTCTTGAAATTTTTTCTTCAGGGGCCCGGGCCCTTTGAGCTCAAATCTTAAAATTTCAACTAAAAAAATCATTTTCTTGAAATTTTTTTCTTCAGGGACTCAGGATAGCTAAAAAGCAGATTTCAGTGGCTAATTTTCAAAAAATTTTCCATACCCCCAGATTCTCCCGGAAATCCTCTGAGATCCGTATAATTATTTCAAAAGTTGTGTCAAAAACTGTCTAAAAAATTGATGGCATGAAGGCCACAATAGCCTTTTACATGCTAAAAAACTTAGGGTTTTTTTTTGGGGGGCCGTATTAGTAAGTAGCCCCGGGGCCCGTCAAGTCTGTCTGCGGCCCTGATTGTCGCATGAGACGGGAAGCAAACCCGCGGTCTTTGATACTGAAGGCCAGCACGCTAACCCAGGGCCCGAGGGCTAGAATAATGATTAAATATAAAATATATACATTTTTGATATTTTTTTTTAATTTTGGAAGAAGGGGCAATGCCCACTCTCCCCCTCCTCAAATAACGACCCTGCTCAAAATATCTAATAATCTATGAAATATGACATGATTTTAGTATGCGATTATCTTAATAAAAAATTAAATATTTGTGAGACATTTATGGTGAACTTTTTGCTATGTAATAATGAATTTTTATATAACAATAAAACGCGCCTTGTGCGTGCGAACAAAACATAATAAAAGAAAAAATTTCCCTTATTCAAGCAAAAGGAAATCTTTTGACATGACTATTTGTTTAGAAATAAAAAAGCAATTTCCTTTGGTTCAGAAGCAACAGATGAATTGACGTGTTGGAGTCGGTTATGACGTCAAGATGATCATTTTTAATAAATAGTTTGAAATTATTACAGGCCATTAATAAAGTTGTCTATCTTCTCTATCTAACATTTCAACGGCGCCTTTAATGGAACATGAATTCCTTAATAACATTGGAACACTTAAAATTTTATTAATTTTCATTAGGACAAGACGAGATCCGTTCTAAAAGTTAATAGGTTATTTAAGTTACATGGTCGACAACACCTTAGTTCCTTACTGTTCTGTATAACATTAAATATATAAATTTGAGATTCTTTCTTGGAAGGGTATTTTGAATAAATTGAGATCTAACTTCAAACAAAATTTCCTATTCTCACAACTTACCTTTATTGTATTGTACTTTACTTTTGAGAGGGTTTATAATAGAATGTTGAGTTGAATTTCATTCAAACTGACAGTCTTCTCCGATGTCCATTCATCAAATGTCTGTGAGATGATCTCTCTTTCAATTACAAACTATGCAAGTAATGCAAAGCATCAGGGCACTAGGGAGTAACGGAAGTAAGATTGTTTTTTTAAAGGGTTTTCTCTTCGCTATTAAGCAGTAACTTTCGGGGATTTATGGTTAGTCATATTTAAAACAAATGGAAAAAATTTTTTTAATGACAATGTTTCGAAGGCCAAAAAAATTAGATAAAATTAATTTAAGTAAATACTAGATGATATTTTTCTACTGATATGTTTCAAAGAGAATAAATTATGAAATTAGGAGGGCAATACTATCTTTACCTCTACATCGAAAGTTGTGCACTGTGCTTGTCACACCAGATTTTGTGAGCCGACATGTATTTAGTTTCCGACAGTGGGGTACAATTGACTTCAAGATGTAAAATTTATAAGTATGGGAAAATATTTATATTTTGATACCATGGCAACCATTTTCTCCCTATCTTTTCTATGGAGCACAAGAGTAAAGTGGTCTTCAGAAGATTTCAATCACAAAATGAGAATATACATTTTATAGAGAATCTAAAAAATAATTGATTTTTGAATTTTAAAAATCGTTGGAGTAAATTTTGAGAAAATCGAAAAAACTGAAAAAGTGAATCAGTAAAGTGCTAGTACTTTTTGGTCGATTTGATTCAAAAGCTTCAGTGTCACGTCCCATGGGGTGCCTAACTTAAATATAAAATTTCAACCTCCTGGCTCTTTTCGTTCTTGAGATATTTTGTTCACAGACACACAGACAGACCATGTCGCGAAAACCACTTTTTTGGATTCAGGGGACCTAAAAACGTGAAGATCCATCAAAATCTCGACATCGAATTTTTGACATGAATCCAATACTTTCTCTCATATATATATTACATATATACATAGGTAAGAGAAAGTAAAATGGAAAATTAACTTTTAAAAGTATATCAGTCAAATACTAGTAATCTTTGACCGATTTTATTCAAAATTTTTGAAAAGCCCACAAAATTGGTTCTTAGCTTTATTATGAAATTTGAATATCGAGAGTTGTTTCGTTTTTACTTTCTCTTACCTATGTATATATGTAATATATATATAGAGAGAAAGTATTGGATTCATGTCAAAAATTGGATGTCGAGATTTTGATGGATCTTCACGTTTTGAGGTCCCCCGAATCCAATAGACTGGTTTTCGAGACATGGTCTGTCTGTGTGTGTGTGTGTGTGTGTGTGTGTGTGTGTGTGGTGTGTGGGTGGGTGGGTGTGTGTTCAATTTTAAGCATGAAGGAATTGAGCTAGGAGGTTGAAATTTTACAATTAAGTTAAACACCCCCCGGGACCGAAAAAATAAGCTTTTAAATTGAAATCGGCCAAAGAGTACTAGTACTTTACTGATGTACTTTTTTTCAGTTTTTTTCGATTTTCTCAAAATTTGCTCAACGATTTTTTTTTGCAATTCAAAAATCAATTATTTTTTAGATGCTCTTTCAAATGTATATTCTCATTTTGCGATTGAAATCTTCTGAAGACCACTTTACTCTTTGTATTTCATAGGGAAGTATTAAGGAGAAATTAGATGGTTACCATGGTAACAAAATATAAATATTTTCCCATACTTATAAATTTTACATCTGAATTCAAGTGTTCCATACTGTCGGGAACTAAATACATGTCGACACAAAAATCTGAGTGTGACAAGCACAGAACACAACTTTCAATCACCGAAGGTAAGAGAAAGTTGTGTGCTGTGCGCCAGTCACAATTCAGATTTTTGAGTTATTTTGTTAACCCATATTTGTTGATATTTCACTTGAAATTAAATAAATTTATTCTGAAAAGAACTAAATTTCAAACTAAAAGAGAAATCCTCTTTCTTGATAGCAATTTTAAGAAAAGCAATAAAATATCTCTTTCAAAGAAATTTACATAAATATTTCATATTTTAATAGGAATTAATGTTCGTAGAATTGAAGATTTTTTCACAATAAATTTAATGAAATTTCAAGTGAAATATCAAAAAAATGTGGGTTAAGGGAGTTACTCAAAAATGAAAAATCTTTCGATACTCAAAATTTATACTTGAACTAAGTGCTCATGTCACAAACATCTCGGGGAATTTCAATAAAATCAGTTAAAGAGTACTATACTTTATTTATATACTTTTCTTATTTTTTCGATTTTCTGAAAATCTGCTCTAACATTTGTGATCATACTACATAGAATTTGAATTACTTCTGAAGATAACACTCTTAGGGCCGGTTGCTTCATCCTGGGTGAGCTTGTTAGCCCCGGGCTAAATGGCTTTTTTTGTAATGCAGAAACCCTCTTCCGGGGGAACAAATCATGTTCTGTTTGTGAAGTTTGCAACTCCATTAAGGCATCTTATAAAAATTATTAAAAATAAAAATTGATATTATCACCCATAATTTAAATAAATATTATTAATATACATTTAAATATAAGAATTTAATTTTTTTTTTTGCCAAAAAAATTTGAAAATTTTCAAAAAATAAACAAGATTTATTAGAGTTCACATAACAATTAGTCCAATCAATTGTTCCAATCTTCACAACTATTTTGACAAATTGCCAGCTGTGTGGCTCAAATAAAGATAATTTCAAAAAGAAATATGCCTTTTATTTTCACCTAACAAGAAGTAATATCAACTGAAAACATTCATATAAATATTTAATATCAATTTGGATTCAATTTGAAAACAAATAGTTTTATTAACAAGACATGTGCAATGCCTTAGATGAAGTTAGGAGAATATTCAACAACTTGCAATATATCCTGGATATACGAGTATAATCCTGATTGACATAAAATGAATAATAACAAAAAAACGGTAGATTCCATATTGCATTTATATTATTTTTTACATTTATATTGGTGAAGTTAGGATGCTTGAGTTCATAATACATGTTCGTACGTGTCATCCCAGGGCTAAATCTTAGCCCCACCTTTGGGCCTGGGCTAACTTTAGCCCGGACCTTGGCTCCAATTCCCCATATATCTATATGAAATTACTCAAAAGTGAGGTTAACTCAGGGCTAAATATGGCGACGAGATCTGATGCAAGCGGGCCCTAGCCTATAACATATTTTATAAAATATACAACATTTCATCATTTTATTGATAAAATAAGTAGAATATAAGGTAAAATAACAAATATATGTACTTCTAGAATACTTCTTTTAGCAATAAAATGATGAAATATCGTATATTTTACTATAAAAATAAAACTGAAGTGGGTTTCTGCACTACAAAAAAAGTCGGGGCTAACAAGCTCACCCAGGATGAAGCAACCGGCCCTTAGTGTCGAAATAAGTATTAAGGATTTTTATCAATAAATAATTTAAAATATATCATCTAGTGTTTTTGTTTCATTTTAATAAATGTTACCAAGTTTCAAGAGTGTGCCAGTTTAAATTTAGCAAAAAATTACTTCTTAGATCGTCATATTTTCTCTTCTGGGGGAAGGGAGGGGGAGGGGGAGTTTAACTTGTGATTGCTCTACTTTAAAATACAAGAGAAGATTTCATATATTAATACACTGTACATCTTTTTCATATTTGAAATTTGCAGAACAAGTGAATTTTTACATTTTTAAAATAATTCACGAGCTTAATATTTTTTCTATTTAATAAAATTCTACAAAAAATTGATTCAATTTAAACGAGTATTGAACAACTTGGATTAAAAAATTATTTATTGACTTTTTTATTATAGGGCCTACTTTACTTTCTTTCTCATATTACAAGTTAATGCTGAACGCATACCAATTGAGCAAAAACGTTTTGTCCAAGAGCAAAACGTTTTCCTCGATGCCAACGTACACCGATTGAACAAAATGCTCATTGGCAAAACATTTTGTTCAATGATGTCGAATAATGTCCAATTGTGTTTTGTCTTCTCGGTGTGCGTTGACCCATAGAATAGCATTGAAAAAACAGTTTTAGGCAAAAACGTTTTGTTCGAAAACGAATTGATGTGCGTTCAGCCTAAGAAAGTTTTTTTTTAGACAAATGTGCTATTAGAAATAAGTCTGTTAAGTTATAAATAAAATCAAGTCTCGATATTGATTATATATGCGTAGTAATGTATTTAATAGTATAGATAATGAAAATTTCTCATTCCATTCCAGGATAGGGTATTGTCTCAGAAGATCTATTATTATTGAACCTCTTTTTCTACCTTTAATATTGTAAATATAGCCTATGTTTTGAAAGCTTGCAGTGAAATATGAAAACCCTTTTAAATTTAATAGTATACCTTTAAAAACTTTACTATAATCACTGTCGAGACTTGATTTAATTTATATCCATACTAATATAATAGCACTTTTATCATAAAATATTTTCTTAAAAAAATTTTTTTTTTAATTAACATGAAAATAGTGAAAGAAAGTAAAGTATAATAAAAAGTAAACAAAGAATTTTTTATTTTCCATCTAGTCCTGCTAACCATAAGGCATAACACACTTTGATTTTAATAATATTAGTTTTACAAATATAATATAAACATGTGGTAAAGCCCGCCGAAGGAGGGCTTTACCACTTGCCCCGCCTTCGGCGAGCAATTGCATCAGATTTATTCTTAACACCAAATTTTTTATACTTCCTAAAATTATTTTAGAAATTTCATAATACCACACATTTCATAATAATTTTTATTTCATTCATCACATACAATTCATTATTTTTGATAACTGATATTCATATTGCTTTTTTATACAAATTTTATAAAAGAGAAGAGGATTAGGTTAGCTATTGATGGCTAAGGTTTTCAATTCAATTATGTTTTTTTTTTCCAAAACGTGTCTCTATTTATAATATCCCCTTCTTAACTAATTAGAGAAGGAAAACTTTTTTTTTTATAAATATTTTTCAATTGTAGTTCTAAATTTAAATCTATTATTATTAAAAAGTTCAAGTCAAAATAAATTAGAAAACAGCTTTCGTTTGCTATATAAATAACTTTGTACAACGTCAAGAAATAATTAATTAACTTTTCTTTTTTTTTATTATGTTTTATATTTAAGATAATACTAGAAGTAAAGGATAAGAAAAACTAACAAAAGCCCCCCAACTCCTCAGTTTACTTGCCTTTTGGCAACAAGTTTTTATAGCTCCATTCACTTGGTTTGGATGCTGATAAGAATCCCTTCTAGAAAATCACAAATTCTATTAAGATTTATTTTAAAACCTCGTCTTTAGATGAAGTGATATTTTCTTTTTTATTTTATTGAGTTGATAAAACATTACTTTATTGGAATGTCGAATGAATGGAATAGTTGCAATTTCTCTTGACTCTCCCTGGGGCATTTTCTTCTTTCTATGGGGAGAGCATACTTTGCAGTACTTTAGAAACAAAGGGAAAAAAGATTAACTTGACTCTTTTGAACCCTTTATTTAATCAATTATTTCTTCCACTTGCTTAATCTCTTGGTATATACATTTTATATTAACAGATATTATTACTAACCGTAATTAAATATTTCAACAAATCAAACTGCTCGAATTCTCTAGATTATGGTCATTACATTTTTCACGGCCTAAATAACCAGGATGGGGCTCGCTGGTGTAGTGGGCTAGGATGTCGGCTTCTACAAAGAAGATCCGCGTTCAAATCCTGGGCTTGAGTGATTTTTTCATTAAATAAAAATATTTTTTTAATGGTTTGGAGGGAAAGTGGTGTAGGTTTTCCGTGAAACAAATTTATAAGTAAAATTATTTAGTATATGTGAGGTTTCACTAACTTGTAAGTTATAAATGAAAGAAATATTGAATTTCTAACTCGATATATTTCGGGCTATTAACCCATCTTCAGGAGTACATGTGACTGAGTGAATAAAAGAGAATAGATGCTACCAGGCAGGCTTAGATAGGAGTGGGGGTGTTCAAAAGCTTCGGACTACGTCCCAGGAGAGTGACTAAAATATAAAATTTCAACCTTCCAGCTCTTTTTGTTCTTGAGATATTTTGTTCATAGACAGACACTCAGACAGACCTTGTCGCTAAAACCACTTTTTTTGGATTTAGGGGACCTCAAAACGTATATCCATCAAAATCTCGACATCCTAAAACAAACAATGCAAATATAATAAAAAATTTACAAAGATAATACAATATATTCTAAATATTTGAGTTTATTCGGGACCCGACATAGGTCACGATCTCCGGTATTTGTAAACGCTATTTCTTGAAACATACTAACTAATATCAATAGTAAATACGAGTTAACTATGTTTCAAGAATTAAATTATTGAAAAATACATTAAAAAAAAGTTTTTTTTTTTTTTCAAAACCCTTTTCGGCTACAGAGGCCATTTAGGAGTTATTTATTTATTATAGAAAGATTTTAATATACATTGTACCGATGGCACAGGGGGGTCCACAGTCTGATTGCTCGGGGTCACCAATCCCGAGCTTTTGCCAAGCTTGGCATCACTTAACCTCAACGATTGATCTTCTCCGTTGCCAGGCTGAGGGACCTAAAAAAAAGAGTTAAATTTTGTAAAAAAAAAAATTGACAAAATTTGTTTTCTTATTGAAAAATTCAATTGTCAATCAATCAAGAGAATTTGGAAAAAGCAATTGTATTTAAATCCAAAATTTGCCCTCGGGGCATGGCGTAGAGGTTAGCGTGCTAACCTCATATACCAAACGTCGCGGGTTCGGACCCCAGGCAGTCCGATGATTTTATTTAAGCCAATTGGATACCAAATGGCTTAAATAAGAATGCCTGGACCCCTATATGTATATTTATCAATAACGGTTATCGTCTAAAGTCTTAAATGGCCTGAGTTGCAGAAAAGACTGTGTGAATGTGTGTGTGAGTGTGAGTGTGAATGAGAAAAAGTGTGAATGTTTTAAAGAAAAAAAAAAAAAAAAAAAAAAAATCCAAAATTTCCCTCTAAATTCAAACAATTTTTTTTTTCTTTTTTCAAACACTTAGATGCCTCTAAGCACAGAGTGTATAAAATAGATACTTTTAAGATAATTTTTGAAAAAGAGAACGAAGAGAATATTTTTCAATAAAAGTTTCTGATAAAGTATGCTCAACTCATAAATCCTAGACGCCTCTTTTCTTAGCTTTCATTATTCATTGAATTTTACAAATTTATGATTTTCTTATACTAGCAAGTAATATTTTATAATTTCAATAAAGAATAAAGCGTACGTATAATCGGCTTAATCCCATTTATATAGAGAGATAAAAAAAAATGTATATCAATAGGATAATGTTCTGAAAACATAAAATAACTTTTAATTTAAAACAAATTTATTGGGTTTCCTTTGATTAAAAATACTAAATTTCAAAACTTTTTCTTTATCCGTCTTTAAAATTTAATATAAAGATCCAATCAACTATCCTTATCATTTATTGTGTCATACACTTTAATAAAATCAAATTTAATTTAAAAAAATTTCGAATCCTTTGGGAAATTTTTCAAACGGTATCACTTAATTTTATCCTTGTCTATATACATTTACGTGAATGTAATAAAAAATATTTTTCTTTGATAGATATCTTCGATAAAACCTTTCGATGTAAAGAAATAACGTATACATAGGTCTCTTATCCAAACAGGATAAAAAAAAAAAAAGGAAAACAAGTGAATTAAAAAAATTCAAATTTCCTTTTAAAGAGAATCTACTCTTCCTTGCATGCCATGGGGGGGGGGGGGGGGGGGGGGCCCCCCCCCCCCCGCCCCGGGGGGGGGGGGGGGGGGGGGAATTTCTTTTTTTTTTTTTTTTTTAAATAAATTTTATATTTTTTTTTTTAAAAAAATTAAAAAATTTAAAAAATAAAAAAAAAAAAAAATAAAAAAATAATTAATTTTTTTTTCAAATTTTTTAAAAAATTTAAATAAAATAACTAAAAAATTTTTTAATTTTTTAATTTAATTTAATTTTTTTTTTTAATTTTTATAATTTTAAATTTTTTTTGAGGTTTTTTTTTTTTTTATTAAATTTGAAAAAATTAATTATTTTATATTAAAAAAAAAATTTTTCCCCCCCCCCCCCAAATTCTTTCCGGCCCCCCCGCATGCCATGTTTTGTTCCTTCACTTGAAAGAGCAAATCGACCTCCGACCTCCATTGTCTCACCATTTTTTGACCTATTCCTCTCCATTATCGCCTCGGCATTTTATGATATATTCCAACACTTACTCCAAGGGCTTAATAGGTCATTCAATTTGAATTTGAAATTAAATGATCCATTATTCTTTTTTTGGTTAAATGACATCGGGATACAAAAATCGAATTAATATACTGTAGATATATCTTTTATGACCTAAAAAAAAATGCAGCTCATATCTTTAAGCCCTAGGATTAGTGCTGAATAAAAACTAGGATTGAGGTTGCAAAAAAATTTGGATTGGGATTTCTTCTCTTTTTTTGAAATAATAATTTCGACTGTCTTCCAATTTCAAGGAATTATTAAATTTTTTAAATAACTTATTTATTTTTAAATTAGCATATTGTTGAATTATCACTTCATAAACATAAAATTCTTTACTTGGTATCTTATCATTTTTAAGATTAACTCTTAGCTTTTATTTCTAAAGCAGAGAGTCAGAGAAGACAATGATGTTATTATCAAAAGCTAGATAATACTCTTAATAAAATAAATGACATTAAATTTTTTAGAATAATTTTTTTTTTAATATAAAACAAACAAAAAAAATCTTGACATCGAATTTTTGACATGATCGCAATACTTTCTCTCTCTATATATTTCATATATAGGGTAAGAGAAAGTAAAAATAAAATAAATTAAAATTATACCACTTCCTTCTCTCCCAGTGGCGTCACTTCAACTTTTTCGGGGGGGGGGGGCAAACATTTTTCTTTTAATTTTACCAAAAATAGGTATCTCAAATTTGACTAAAAGATATTTAATTTAGATTAATTAATTTTGTACAGTTTATATTCCCTTAGATATATTTTGAAATATTTTATTTAAGAACAATATAAAATTTTAAAAGGATCAGAGTCCTTGGGAAGGCGGGGGCAGATGCCCCCCGCCTTCCCAAACGACGCTCTGCCCTCTCTCAAAGAAGAGAAAGCTTGATAAAAACTTATTATCTTAATTTGCATTAAAAATTTGGTCCAGCGGATGTTAAAAAAAAATTTCATTCGCGATAAATATTGCTGATACTTTTTTAACACCTCATGTGGACTGATTTCTTACAAATTTTAATTTAGAATCTCAAACATTAGTTAGAGGGCGAAAGACAGAGAATCGTTTATGGAGACAATGAAATTATTAAAAAATGCCATTAAATTTTTTAGAATAATTATTTTTTTAATTTAAAACAAACAAGGTTTTAAACCTTCTGCAGATGCTATTGGTATCAAAAAAAAAAAAAAAAAAATTGTTTGAGTTTAAAATATTCGACTGACGCTATATTAATTAATTTAATTTAATCAATATATATACAGCCTTTGGACATTGTTTTGAAAACTATACCCCTTTTAAAAACAAACCGATATTATTCAGTTTCAAAAGACAAACACCAAAGGAGTTTATTTTCGAAAAGAGCTTTGAGTAATTGTGACAGTTATTTTAAAGGCAATTGTATAAACTGTCTCGGCGAGATAGAGAGAGTGTCAGATTAATTATCACAATTAGCCTCTCTTCCTCTCTGTCTGACTCCCTTTCCATTCGCAAGATTCAGATTTCAAACCTTAATCTCCCTATCTTGGAATTATTCTGTGTCTCAAGGGCTTTTAGGATAATCTATAACAATTAAAGAACAAAACTGCTTGGGAATTGTAAATAGTAACAAAAAGTATGTTAAAGACTGTAATCTAAAGTTGTTAAACCAAACAAACAAATAATGGCAGCAATCAGTCGACAACTTATTTTGACATGCAATAGTCAACAACCTTCTCAGCCAAAATAGAACTAAAATTATTATTTCAAAAATCTTTATATACTATCAGTTTCAAAAGAATTGGAACAATTTTGTATTATTTATTTATTATTATTATTATTATTATTTTTTTTTTTTGATAATTTCAATTTTCTTGCATATTTGGAAAATCAGTTGTCAGGTCAAGGAGTGTTGAGAACATTTATTTTTCGGCGGGCTTTACCACTGGACGGGGGCTACGCCCCCTGGACCCCCTTGCTCGCCTTCGGTGAGCAAATGCATCAAATTTATTCTTGCTTACTGTTTGGAAATTTTCAAATTTCCCGCTCCCGCTCCACTTCCTATAACTCTAGCCAATCAGCGTCGGCACAGACGGAAGCTAGCCTCTAGCGCTTTATATATAATAATAATAATGATTATTCCAATAAAAAAATTTTTGCTGCCGAATGTATTAAGAACCTAAAAATTTTAATTAGTTTCTTTAAGAAGGTTTCTTATTAAATTCTTTCTTTTTATATATTAGTAAGATCGTTGGAAATCCTTCCTTTAAGTAAGCAAAAAACTAAAAATAAAAATAAAAAATTGATTTTAATAAGCTATTATTATTTTTATTCATTACTTCTGAAAGTAGAATGTTGCTCTCGTCAGCTACTTTTAAATGAGAAATTTATTAACTCGTCCTTTTTAATGAATTTCTAAACTATAAAGTAATTAATTCTCAACATTAAAATTGTATTAAAAAAAAAATATTGTCCCATGTCACCTGGACATAATAGACTGTATAAGTCTTATTTTTGTTAATATAATAATAATATTCAAATATATATATCTTTAACAAATATTTTATTCTTATTATTTTTTTTTTTATTTTATTTTTTTTTTTAACTAAATATTTATTTGCCAAACTTAATTAATTAAATTTTTTGTTAATGATAAATTAACCACATACATCAATTATTATAATTTATTAATGTTAGATGGCCAGAATTTAGTAAATTTATAAACAGTCCATCAACCGTAGGTTCTAGTTGAAATATTAATTTTATGAAAATTGAAAAATTAAAAAATTCAAAGATTTAATAAAAATGTTAATCTTTGAAACTTATAATAATGTTTTAAATTAATTTTCATTTATAATCAGACTCTTCATCAATGGGCACTATTTTAGAGTTTTCTGTAGATTTTTTCATCTTGTTAAGCTTTGCGTATTCATTTTGTAGTTTTTTGGATTCATAAAATTGTAGCATACACTTGTTAGATAATATTTGGTGATAAATTATCTTCATTTATCGCTTCTGATTAATTAAAATTATATTCTACATCACTGGCCCCATCTTTTGGTTCACGTAAATTTAGAGAAGGCGCCCCTGATAAATTTAAGAAAAACATTTTTTTTTTCGTTAAAGAGAAAATAAAATTTAATTAAAAAAAATGAAATAACCTATTTACCTAATGTTATTATATATTCTCAATCCTCAACCAGAATATTATCATTAAAAATTATTTTCCAAAGTCTACTTGTGAATATAAAAGGAGCCTTGTTCATTAATTTTTATTACATGTAGATACAGTCTTAAAAATTTACTCTTAAACTTTCTACTTCTATTTTTTTAATAGGCTACTGAATATTTCTTTTTGATGTTAAGGCTTATTTTTTTATTTTTTTTTTTTAAACATTCACACTTTTTCTCATTCACATTCACACTCACACTCACATTCATACAGTCTTTTCGGCAACTGAGGCCATATAAGACTTTTTACGATATCCGTTATTAATAAATATACATATATGGGGTCCAGGCATTCTTATTTAAGCCATTTGGTATCCAGATGGCTTAAATAAAATCATCGGACTGCCTGGGGTCCGAACCCGCGACGTTTGGTATATGAGGTTAGCACGCTAACCTCTACGCCATGCCCCGAGGGCTGATGTTAAGGCTTATCTTATTTTAATATTCCATAGGGAAGTAATAGGATTGAATTAAACACAAACCTATATAGAATTATTCATTGTGTATTTACATTCTCTTTTTGTAATTTCAAATCATTTTTAAATAAAATTTGGAGGGGCCAATAAATGGATCTTTCCAATTCATTGCCTTTTGAAATTTACTTTTTTTAATTTGAAGAATGTGTTTTTAAAAGAAATATTTTTTTATATTATTTTATAGTCGGATCATCAATGAATGCCGTCCCCCTGGCCGATTCTCCGGCTACGATGTTTACTACGAAGCCGAATTGGACGTTGAGAAAGAGAAGAGAACACATAAATACCTAATGGCCATGGTCACTGTATTCGCCATCTGCCTCTTTCCACTAACAATACTTCGGTAATATTGCATTTTCCTAATTACTATATCCATTATTGCACCATAAAATTCCCAAAAAATATTTAAGAGACCTCTCTATTGACATAATTTTAATTAAAATAACTATGTTAACCCAACATATTGGATGTGGCAAGTGGAATTTTGTTCGTGTGTTACGGTCGTTTCTTTAATTTGTTTAACCATCCCTCTCTTTTTTTTTGTTAATATGAAATTGTCATGCAATGTAATGCGCAAAATTTCTCCGCTTCGCGATGTCAGTGAAATAAAAAAAAAAACTCTTTTTAGTAGAATTGAATTGTGGTTACAGAAAAATAACGAATTCAGAGAAAAGCGGAAGTCATTAAACAAATACGTATTACATTTCAAGCACGAATAAAAAAAAAGGTCCAGAAAGTTTGATATATGAATTTAATATTATTAACATTAGTTTTTTAAATTTAAAATGCACATCTCGTGGACGAAAAACGGAGAAAGTTAATCATGAATTAAAATATAGATATCATTTTTATATTTATTTAAAATCATTTACGGCAAATTGAGAAACTCAAGTAAAAAGTGTTATAATTCTCTCTTGACGGTAGTACGTTGGATAGATTTCTCGGAAATTCACGAAGCTGTCTTCTGGAAATTCTTATTAGAAAAATTGAGAAGAATTGAGAAGAAATTCACATTCTCCTTAATAAAAGAATTTGATTTTCGGTTTAACTGTGGTTTATTTGTAAAAGTTACGGCCACTCATTCTGTGGCCTTCTACAGGTACAATTCAGCTTAGATTACACAGGTTGTTACATCAGTGGAATTAGTCGAGGGTTCGCATCCCTTCCCAGGAGAAAAAATTTGATTGGGTGCAGTTCTTATGAATTTTTATGTTATTTGACCCGGAAACGATTCCGAGTTGTCCGGATATTGAAAATATCAGAAACCCTAATATTCAGATCATTAAATTTAAAAACATTGATTTTTGAATACTGGTATATTTTTCGAATTATAAACACATCTATTGCTATCTAGCAAACTTTCAAGCATACCTAGTGTTAAATTGTAAATTGTGATTAAGAAAATTTTTTCAAGAAAAAGGTGTTATGCTGGACAGATTTCTCGGAAATTCAAGAAATTTTTGTTATCTCGTGTTCTGGGAATTCTTATTTCGAATCTAAATTGTAAACTACGTTATATTTACGGTTTCAACTTCTGAAAATTGGTTCTTGATGATGTTAGATGAATTACATTATGCTTTTTTATAAGTGAAGAATATCACAACCCAATTTGTGGATTTTTATTGAATTTTGTATGCTTAGCGTTGCGAAACTGAGGCTGGTTGAGACCTACGAGAATACCGTCCACTTTGATATCACCTATGTGTTATTTGTTTGGCTGGCTTTTATTCCCACCTGTACTACACCAGCTCTTTTTGCTGCTTGGAGAACCAATCGGTTAGTAAAATGTAGCTACATGGATTTTTATTTACTCTAAAACTAGAATTTTTGATGTTGTCCAGGCCCGCCCTGGAGGGTCTACGTGGTTATCTTCGATTTAGTCATCGGCGGGGAAGTCCTGTTCAAACACGTCAAGATCAAGAAGATGCAGTTGGAGATGGTGCAGATGGCACGGTTGTCGTTGACATGGATGAGGGAGGACGCGAGAGTGATTTACGTAGGCCATCCTGAGATACGGCCCAAAGTTCCGAGGACATGTATCCAAAAGTGACCATCTCTCTGTTGCATTAAAAAAAATTAACATTGCAACAAAATAAAACATGCCAAAGCTTTTTAAAATAAATAAAAAGAGAAAAAAAAATAGATTCGGTTAATGAACGCTAACAAGTTTCCGCCGGCTGATATTTTTATAAATTAAGACTGAGCATTTTTGTTGTTTGTTGTTGTTGTTGATGTCGCTTAAAAAAAAGTGAATTTGCATTTTTTTTACATTTCACATATATACATGCCAAGACTATATAAATGACAATAAGTGTGATCTTAAAAAAAAAAAAATTTAAATAAACTCTTGTAAAAAAAATTATTTAATATACGTATGTAGAGATATAGAAATATTATAATTATAAAATAACTGGTACGCTTGATGTAAACATTGGAAAAGGCAAAAAAAAGGATTATAACAATAAATTAAACCCATCTCAAGCCACTATATTTATTTAAATTTTACACTTTTTCTGTTAAAATACCAAAAAAAAAATTTCTCCAATGAAAGTATGTAGAAAAGAATAGGTACCAGTTGATTTTGACCTCTTAATATATATACAAAATTAATTACATTTCACTCTAATTTGATCCTAAAAATATAAGTACAAAAAGAAAAATAACTAGTTAATTTTGTTTTTTATATAATATTATATAATAATAAATTTAACGTTTCAACGTCAATTTATGCCTTTTTTCTGAAGAGGACGCCAAATAATATCGAAACGTTATTTCTTGTAAATATTTTTTATGTGATAAATTATTATTATTATTATATTAATATTGAATTTAAAGTTAATAAATATAATAATTAAAACTGGAATAAAAATCTTGTATATTTTCCGCTGTTTAGAAATAAGATGTTGAGCTCAATGCTCAAGTTTTTTATACGCAAAAAAAGTATTGATACAACGATAATATAAATATATAGATATATTATTATTATGATTTAAAGAAGACACAATTTAAAATTTGAAAATATATATTATTATACTGTAAAGTGTTTGTTTATGAATGTCCAAAAATTATCTGTTTTGAAAAATAATAAAAATAAATTTCGCTCAAAAAGAATTGGATTAAATTTAAATAGCTAGAATGGATAAATGCTGTCAGGAGCAGCCAATAGACTCAGGAGACCTAAAAAAAAATTTGTTTTATTTTTATAATTTTTGTTATTTATATACTTCTTCTGTGTGTGTTTTGGGGCGAAGTGGATAGGGGTGGAGCATGTGGGTGTGAGTGCGACAATCGTGATGTAAATTTGTGAAAAATATACGATTATAAACCTGTAATATGATATAATGTATAATATTTAAATGATAATGATAAAATGATAATTTGACTCTGTACTCCATGTGAGTTCCAGGAGGCTTGCACCACCAAATAAATTCTATCTATTCTATCTATCTTCTTCTATCTTGGCCTTATCCCTATGTGGGGTCGGCAAAATTAATTTATAAAAAAAAATGAGACCGAGAGAAAAGCAAGCCGACCCATCTCACGGCCTTACGCTTGATATGAAAAAGAGGGAAAAAAGGCTGACATAAATGAAAGGAAGAAATGCCAGCCTTAGCTCGGGTAATCTTGGTCGCCATTTACGTCCTCACTAGAAGTGAGCCACTGAGTGTTTTGTTATTTATCTACAATTAATAGTAGGCCTATATTATATGTATGGTTTTAATAAGTATTGAGAATGGGTCTTAAATAAAAGAACCGAAACATCTCCGGTTCGAATCCCGTCTCCTGCGACAAAAATTTATTTCAATTGGATTGGTTACCAATTAAATTGAAATAAATAGAGACGGGGTTCCAAATGGCCTTCGATGCCGAAAAAGACCTTAAATAAATAAAAAAAAAAAACTTGCATTCAGAGTTTATTTATTGGCTGCTCCTGCCTACATTTATCCACTTTATATTGAATATATTCATCACAGCCAGTACTTTGGAAAAAATTTAAATATCATTCTAGTTTTTCCTTGGAAAACACTCACCCCAGTAAAATTCTCATTTTTTTAAGTCAAATAAATTTGGGCTCAAATAAAATATCAATATCAAATTATTAAAATACCCTATGTAGACTATTAATATTATAAATTTAATTATTTATTTTTACTTTCTCTTAATTATTTTATTTATTTAAAAAAGGATATTAGCATTAATTATTTGTTTTTTATTTTTATTTCCTGTAGACCTGGTTCTTTTATATATAACAGGGGTGTTAATTAATTTTTTAATGAAATCGTCTTTATTCAAATAATTACACAC
This sequence comes from Euborellia annulipes, assembly GCA_023213315.1. Taxonomy (NCBI): domain Eukaryota; kingdom Metazoa; phylum Arthropoda; class Insecta; order Dermaptera; family Anisolabididae; genus Euborellia; species Euborellia annulipes. The sequence goes on along the minus strand of JAKCPI010024282.1, from coordinate 6,240 downwards.
ATTAAGGGAGAGGGGGTGAGGAGCTATTCAACCTCCCCTCTCTTTTACAATCTGCATGCTCCCTTAGCCACTTCCCTACCAAAATAATTTTAGAGAAATAATATAATTTTTAATAATACATACCGGTACTAGTTTATTTTTAAGACCTAAATATTTTCTGTTATATATTATTGATACTAGATAGGCAGCCAGAACGAGAAATTGCGTTTTATTTCTCGTCCTGACTGCCTACCTAGTATCAATAGTATAGACAATTTCTAGCCAAAAAAAAATATATATTTACTAACCAAAGAAATTCCCATATTTTAATTCATATTAAATAAATAAAAATCTAACATGGTAAATATTTATATTTTACATCAACTATTTCCCAATTTTTATTTTTTCTTATTTTAACGGTAATTACTATTACTTATTGTATTGTAAAACAAACCTGCCGGCTCTCACAAACAACACAAAATTTCATCAAAATCGGTTCAGTCGTTTGGAGAGTTCAGTCACATACCACGTACAGAAAATTATATAATAAGAAAAATAAAATATACTTATATAGGTAACCGATTGTTTTGTGTATTACCTAGCTAAGTGAGATTTCAATTTAGCAAATTATAACCCAGGCCTGTGTCTATGTATTCAATTATTCTAAAAAATCACAACTGAATATATTTCTTGCTGAGGATCATAGTGACGAAAGTCCGAAAATTCAATTTTTGAGTTAAGCCTACGAAACGTTAAAACGTCTTCTCTTTTGAGTGCGAAAGTGGCGAAAATATATTTCCATTCTTTGATTCTGGCCTATTCAAATTTTTATGATTATAAAACTTTCAAACGCCTTTTCTCGAATTGTTGAATTTCGACCTTTCGCCACTCAGCATTCTCAGCAGGCGATATCTGGCACATATTTCGAACTATAGATGATGTAACCTGTCCAAAAAATCTATTTTAAATTAAACAAAAATAATATATTTATTTTATATATTTCAGGATCGGAGATTATGTATACATTAAAGAAAAATTATACCTAAAACGCCGAATTCATAGGCAGCTTAGGACTATATTCTGAATGGAAATTAAAAAAATAATATGGAGGTAATTCCAATAATTTTAATAAAAATAATTTATATAATGTGGCGTGCAAAGTCTTATAGGTTTTCATCTATAAGACTTTTTCCCACCCAAGAAATCCGTCAATATTGATAATTTAAAAGCCAAAGGGAATGGGTTCGGATACCAGGCAGTTCAATGAATTTATTTAAATCATTTGGATACCAAATAGTATAAATAAATTTGCCTGAACCCCAATATATATGGCAATTAATTATAAGTATCTCGAATGGTTTTTTGCATCAATAATAATTGAAAATTTTTCAAAGTCCTCTGCGGAAATTTCTTCTATGCTAATCCCTCTAGTATTCAAATATATTTTACATTCAGTAAAAAAAATAAAAATTTTAATATTTGATTTCTATTTTTTTTTTTTAACAAATCAATCAATCTATCAATCTTCTTTGTTTTTATTTCTGATGGAATATATCATGAAGCATAAATATATAAACAAATTATCATATTGATATAAATAATACTGGATTTTGTTAAAACGTCTTTGAAACGCATTTTATTATCAAAAGATTCATTGAGTATTTAAAAATACGTATATCCAGGAGGTTCCTTTTAACAATAATTTTTTCTAATTTGAAAGGACATTTTTTGGAAATAGGTACAATTTATACTTTTTTTTAATACTTTTTTTTAATTAACCAAGTTCACTATATAAAATTTTTAAAATATTATTTTTTATGAAGTAATAATGAACAAGCTAACATCATTAGACGAAATAAAAAAGGTTCTCAACAATAAACCGTCCCATAAAATATATATGACCGGGAAAAATAGATAAAATAGAAACTAGAGAGTGCATGACGATGAAATGCATCCATTTTATACGCTTCCAAGCCATACTATACAGCTTTGAGAGAGAAGAAAAAATAAGCAATTGACATATAAAAATAAAAAACTTAAAACTTCTGCCCAAGTTCAATAAAATGGCTTTTGAAGAAAATCGAAGAATTGATTTTATTATCTACCAAGCGGATTAAGAAAATGAAGAAAATATCTGAGCAAAAAAAATCTAATAAATAATCATTACACATGGTGGAATTTGGTGGCATTTTCTGAAAAAGTAAATGCGATTAACAAATGAATAATATTAAACAATTTTATATTTATTTAGAAATAAATGTTATACCTATAAAAATAGAATAAAAATCATTACTATTATATAACCATTCATTTCCGGTGTATGGTGTATGTACTCTGTTTACCACTCTCTCTCGCTGATTGGTCAGAGTCAGAGAGGGAAATTTAAAAATTTAAATATAAATTCCGCCCATATTTATTCAAATCGGGAAACAATATCATTAAAAGTAGTAAAGCTTATAAAGTGTAAAAAAATTAGTCACCAGAAGTAATTAATTTTTGTTTCCTGAGCCACGTTTCAGCCTCGCCTCAGGACTTTCTATAAGAATTACAAAGGCCTTGAATAAAGTCTCGAAGCCCGACTAAAATGTCGACTTGAAAATACAAATTGATTTTTTATTAAAAATTCCCCTAATAATAATATGTCTAATAACTTGTCCTAATTTTAATATATTTATAAAGTTTGAAAAATAGTTCTTACACGTGGTGGTGGTTCAGGGATTACCATCTTAGAAAATAAGATTTTGATTGAGATATAGCCTAAAGTAAAAAAAAAAAAAACTGTTATAACCAAGTCACGTCCAAAGTAAATACAAAAGCACATTTTCCATTCTCTCGCTCCCTTGGGGGGAGGGGGAAAGTCCAAACAAACAAAATGAAAATGAACCCACTCATTAATCTGAATGGCTTCGGATACCAAAAAATCGATAAATAAATTTGCTCTCTATTCATTTATTCTGAGTATGTATCAAAAAAACATTAACATTATTTTCTTATAATGATATACAAGATATGGATTTTATAGCTGGATAATCGTTAATGTGTAAAAAGCAGCTAAAAATATTTTTCTTTTATTAGGCTGACGTTTCGATCTTAGTCTAGTCCATCTTCAGATCTTGCGGGGTCAATCTAGGAATACAATTAAATATTCAATCATATATGTAGTGAACATACAAATTTCAGTAATGATTGAATAAAAATTAAGAAAATACAATAATATATAAAAACAAGTCAATTGGTCGAGTACAGGCAGTGGCTGACTGTACAGTGAGGGACAATATTAAGTCCCACCCATGCGTTTTCTACTTGTGTTTATTTCATTATTTTTAAAAAAATATTATATATTTTTTAATGGGAACTTTCATGGTTCAATCCTAGAAAATTTCCAATAAAGATTTTCATTTTCTTTTTAATAAAAACAATGAAATAATCACAAGTAGAAAACGCATGGGTGGGACCTAATATTGTCCCTCACTGTACATTTGGTTTGTTTTTAAATATTTTTATTCAATCTTAATATTATTAATTATATATAACTTAACTGGAATTTTTATGTTCACTACATATGTGATTGAATTGTAAGCCTATATTGACAGCCCGCAATCTCTGAAGATGGTCTTGACCAAAACGTCAGCCTAGAAAGCCTAATAAAAGAAATTATTGAATTCATTTCAAAAATTCGATATAAGAATTTTGATTGGAATGCAGGTTTTAAAAGTTCCCTGAATCCACAAAGTGTCTCGCTCTTTTGGTCTTTCTGTCTGCAGTGCCGGATTACCCAGGCGGAGTAGGCGATCGCCTATGGGACCTAAGCTTTTTAGGGGCCCTGCAACATTAGATTTTATTTTTTATAAACTATTTTTATGAGGCTATTTAGACCCCGTCCCTATTTATTAAATTTTATTTAAATGTATTGGTCCATTCAATTGAAATTAATTTTTTTAGCAGATGCGAACGCGCGACGCCTAAAAAAGTAAAAGTGACATGCATCGCAGGGGAGTATATATAATTAATTTTCAAGAGGGTCAGGGGGAGGGGTCCAAACGCATTTTTGAATTTTTTATTGAATGGGAAATTCTTTATGAAAATTTTTAAAATATATATAAATTTCGATGTTTCCACTGTCCCCGTGAGGGGGGCCCGAAATTTCGACTGCCTAAGGGCCTCCATCTTGTTTAATCCGGCACTGTCTGTCTGTGAACAAAATATCAAAAGAATAAAAAGAGCTAGAAAGATGAAATTTTATATTCAAGTTAGGTACTCCACTGCACGTAACACGAAACTTTTGAACAAATCGAACAAAAAGTACTAGTACTTTACTGATGTACTTTTTTTTTCAATTTTCTCAAAATTGGCTCAAACTTAAAATTCATAAATCAATTAAAAAATAGTTATAAAATTTGATAATTTTACTCTTCATCTACCTCTCATAATTGTTTATCAATAAGAAACGAAAAAATAACTTTTGTTACCGTCTTTTTTTTTTTTTTGATAACCGAAATATACTGTAGGCTTATTAATATTTAACTTGTCAGCAAGTAAACACGCCTTGGATTTAGATAACCATCAAATCACATGTCTTTCAAAATAATGGGTGTCAAATTCAATTCCTATATCATTTTCTACACAAAGTTTATCTCATGGGGTTAATTTTGCTAGTCAGCTACACTAATTAGGTTTGAATGATTAAGTATTGATTTAGTATCTAATAAATAAAGATAATAAGTTTCCTTTTGATAAAAATATCTTCATTTTAAATACCACCTCTGTTTAAAAATTGTGGATCGTTAAGTTTTCCTTATGTAATTAGAAATATCTATTATTTTTTTTTATTGGCCCTTTACAGTCAAAGCACATTAAAAAAATCTTTTTGACACCTTAGGCCATAGAGAGAGACTTTTTACAATACTTAATATTATAATTAGGATATATTGGAGTAGAGTCGCCGCCACAAGTGCCTGATATACACGAGAGTAGAGCCTTAGCTTAGGCAAAAAAATCCTCCTTGGTCGTCGTAATAGTAGCTTTCTCCCCTTCAGTTGCATTAAAAAAAAGATTATTTATTTTAAAAATATATTGGTTTGCATAGGCGTAGCCAGAAATTTTTAATGGGGGGGGGGGGGGGGGGTTCAAGAAAATTTTTCAAACATTTGAAAAATTTAAGATTATTTTAGGGTATTTATAAATCATTTTGGTTTTTTTTTTTAACTAGAGTATATTATTATATTTTTTTTAGAGCTTAATCTAGTCATGACCTGAATTACTTGATTAAAGAGTTTTTGCTTCCATTTAATTGAATATCCCTGTATATATACCAATATATGTAAATAAATACATTTTTTGATTAATCACTTATCAATAATAATAACGAATGTAGAATATATAAATGTATTATTATTTTTTGTTTATATTGTGTTTTTAATCTTTAAGTCAAATTTTGTTAAGTGAAAAAGAATTTCGTCCAAAAATAAATAAACACATGGCTAAGTGATGACCTTATCCCCCCACCATCACTCCTCCTTTTTGCATATACATATTATTATTTTTTTATTATTTGTGCATTTTGCTGACTCTGTGCAAATTACTGTTTTTATATTAGTAAACAATTTTTTTTTTTTTTTAATTTAAACTACTTTTTTAATTATGAGACTATTAAAAATGTTCATTTTTAAAAGATAAAACTTTAGATTTTTTTTTTAATGCAAATAAATATTCGCGATTTAATTTTTGGAGTTTTTGTTATCATTCTTTTTTAACTTTCGTTATGTAAGGCCATTCGACTTTAAATGATATAGGATACGAAAATCTTATAAATCAGGCCATATTATTGTTCATAATTAATCAATTAATTAAATATTAATGGCAAGGTGCATTCTGTACTTGTTTACAAGAATATATATACAAATCAAATTTTTAAGTATTAATTTTTAAAATTTTAGATTAAAAATAAAATTTTATTGCCAAAAAAATATTTTTCTGAAATGGGGGGAGAGCTAATTACCCCCCTTTACCCCCCCCTCCCCTTTGTATCCACCTTTGGGTGTCGGTAACTAAAAATATTTCGACACAAAAATTCTGACATGACAAACCCAGAACACAACTTTCAATTACCGAAGAGAGAAAGTTGTGAGCTCTACGAATAGTCACATCAGATTTTTATTTATCAATATATGGTAACAGGACCCTGCATTAAAATTTATTAATTTTTTTTTAATAATTTCTATTTTCACTATATCCTCCATGAAAAGGAAGAAAATCATTAAG
>JAKCPI010024280.1:0-19894 GCA_023213315.1 Euborellia annulipes | reverse complement strand
ATCTTGTTCAATATATTGGCGGGAACTAAATATATGTCGACATTAAAAATCTGAAGTGTGACTACAAGTACAGGGGACACAACTGGTTTTTGAATTACCGAAGGCAAGAGAAAGTTGTGTGCTGTGCGCCAGTCACACCAGATTTTTACATCTTAAATTCTAATATATCGGCGGAAACTCAAGCTTAGGTCGACACGAAAAATCGTTGTGACAGGTACAGAACACAACTTTGAATTATCGAAGATATGAGAAAGTTAGGCAGCCTTTAAGCAGACACACCAGATTTTTTTCTGACTTTCAATCCGGGTAGTTCGCTCGCTATATTAATGATGGATGATTTTTTTGGCCTGAGGATTCAAATCATCACATATTTCTGGTCCAGGAAATAAAAAAATAAAATTTCGTATTTATTTAAAAAATTAAAAGGCCGAATAGTTCAGCTCTCTTGCAAAAGATGGCAGGCTAGTCTAACAGCCTGCATTATCAGATCACTTTTTTTTTTTAAACATTCACACTTTTTTTCTCATTCACACTCACATGCACCCACACATTCATACAGTCTTTTCGGCAACTTAGGCCATTTAAGACTTTAAACGATATCCGTTATTAATAAATATACATATAGGGGTCCAGGCTTTTTATTTAAGCCATTTGGTATCCAAATGCCTTAAATAAAACCTTCATCGGACTGCCTAGGGTCCGAACCCCGCGAATCCCGTTCGGTATACGAGGTTAGCACTCTAACCCCTACACCAAGCCCCGAGGGCATCAGATCACTTATAAGCTCCCATATTTTTATGCTGTTAAAAATGATATATAATAATATTTATAAACTATTCATTATTAAAAGATAAACGAAAATCGAACAAATATATGAGATTAAATATAGCACTAACATCCTGTCATGTTTTGGCGAATTTTTTGGAATAGTTGGGCTTTTTGGCTAAATACTAGTTTTTAAGACCCCGAACGCCATCTTATCGGAAAAAACATGCAAACAGCTTTGCCTCCTGAAGCCTCTTAATTTTTTTTTTTTTTTTTTTAACCTCTTAATGATTAATCATGCTAAATATTTCTATAATGATAATTCCGATTATACTATATTTAATTGAGGTGTATAGCTGATAATACAATTTATTTAAGGTTCAGGAAATCCCAAATGAGCAACGCAGCTTAGTCAATTATAACCCCTATAATTTTCGGTATTTCGGATATTTTCGGTAATCGAAAGTTGTGTTCTGTGCTTGTCACACCAGATTTTTGTGTCGACATGTATTTAGTTCCCGGCAGTAGGGAATATTTTAATTCAGATGTAAAATTTATAAGTATGGGAAAATATTTATATTTTGTTACCATGACAACCATTTCTCCTATCTTTCCTATGAAGCACAAGAGTAAAGTGTGCTTCAAACAATTTTGAGGGCAAAACGAGAATATACATTTGAAAGAGCATCTAAAAAATAATTGATTTTTGAATTTTAATCAAAATCCGTTAGAGCGAATTTTGAGAAAATCGAAAAAACTGAAAAAGCACATCAGTAAAGTACAAGTACTTTTTGGTCGATTTTGATTAAAAGCTTATTTTTCCGGTCCCGGGGGGTGTTTAACTTAAATATAAAATTTCAGCCTCATAACTGAATTCCTTCATGCTTAAAGTGAACACAGACACCCACACTCCACCCACAGATAGACCATGTCGCGAAAATCACTTTTTACTTTCTCTTACCTATGTATATATGTAATATATATATAGAGAGAGAAAGTATTGGATTCATGTCAAAAATTCGATGTCGAGATTTTGATGGATCTTCACGTTTTGAGGTCCCCTGAATCCAAAAAAGTGGTTTTCGCGACATGGTCTGTCTGTCTGTGTGTCTGCCTGTGTGTCTGCGATGCGTGTTCAATTTTAAGCATGAAGGAATTGAGCTATGAGGCTGAAATTTTATATTTAAGTTAAACACCTCCGACCGGAAAATAAGCTTTTAATCAAAATCGGCCAAAGAGTACTAGTTACTTTACTGATGTACTTTTTCAGTTTTTTTCGATTTTCTCAAAATTCGCTCTCAACGATTTTGATCAAAATTCAAAATCAATTATTTTTTAAGATGCTCTCTTTCAAATGTACATTCTCGTTTTGCCCTCAAAATGTTTGAAGCACACTTTACTTTTGTGCCTCATAGGAAAGATAGGAGAAATGAGGTTGCCATGGTAACAAAATATAAATATTTTCCCATACTTATAAATTTTACATCTGAATTCAAATATTCTCTACTGCCGGGAACTAAATACATGTCGACACAAAAAATCTGGTGTGACAAGCACAGTACACAACTTTCGATTACCGAAGGTAAGAGAAAGTTGTGTGCTGCGCGCCAGTCACACCAGATTTTTGGTCTCAGGGGACCTCAAAACGTCAAGATCCATCAAAATCTCGACATCGAATTTTTGACATGAATCCAATACTTTCTCTCTATATATATATATTACATATATACATAGGTAAGAAAGTAAAAATTCGCCCCTTTGCGGAACTTAAGTTTTCCACCCTACGGGAAATTTTGTTTTTGCGGAACTAAATTTATTGAGCCGCATGGCCACCGTTGTTATAGAATATATTCAAAAGTCCAACCAAATGCATGTCCTTACACTTGCTTAAATGAATCGCTACACTCACTCTACACCTTGAATGGATCTATCCCGGTGAAAGTCTTTCGTTAATCCAGAAAGAGAGCCAGACCTTTGGTGTTTCGCTTGATTGCATGCCTACAGAGAGAGGTCTTTTCGCTGATTAGCCAGGAAATGAAGTCATTTCTTTTTATTTCACGTCACCCTCTCTCATTTAAACAAAAAAAAAGTAAAACTAAACTAGATTTACAATTGTTTCATTGATGAAATACCAAAACAATTTCCTGGATTGCAATTCTGGAATTATTTGCAGGTTTTTTTAAAGAATTTTCATTTTCTATTTTCTATCAATATAAATAACAGAAAGACCATAATTGAAATTTAATATATATGATGAATTATAGAATAAAATAAAATAAAAAAAAGATTTTTAAAAAAATGCTTTTATTTAAATTGAACTAAAAAGAGAGAAATAAGAAAGAAATAATTTAATTGTTCTTGTTAAAATTTTTTAATATTTATGACTTAAAATAAAAGCGTGGGGCTCTTCGAAGTGATTCCGAGGCTCGCGCCCCACGCTTTTATTTTAAGTCATAAATATTAAAAAATTTTAACAAGAACAATTAAATTATTTCTTTCTTATTTCTCTTTTTTAGTTCAATTTAAATAAAAGCATTTTTTTAAAAATCTTTTTTTTTATTTTATTTTTATTTTAAGCTTTTTAGTCTTTTAGTCTTATCAAAAATCATCAATATGATAAAGTACCACATTAGTTTGGCCTGTATTGATTTGGTTCAATTGAAAAATTATTCATTATCATAAAAAAATGACTCGTAAATATCTAAATTCAAAACTATAGTTAATAGGGCCTTATTTGCGTGAGGCTTCAAATAAAGTACCACATTAGTTTGGTCTATTTTGATCAAAACCACCATATAGTGGCGTCATCAAAAATGACTCTTAAGTATTACATTTCACACCTCTAGCCCATCGGGAAGTCTTTTGAAATTACATTAATTCGCGAAGGGTTTCAAATAAAGTACCACATTAGTTTGGTCTATTTTGATCAAAACCACCATATAGTGGCGTCATCAAAAATGACTCTTAAGTATTACATTTCACACCTCTAGCCCATCGGGAAGTCTTTTGAAATTACATTAATTTGCGAAGGGTTTCAAATAAAGTACCACATTAGTTTGGTCTATTTTGATCAAAACCACCATATAGTGGCGTCATCAAAAATGACTCTTAAGTATTACATTTCACACCTCTAGCCCATCGGGAAGTCTTTTGAAATTACATTAATTCGCGAAGAGTTTCAAATAAAGTACCACATTAGTTTGGTCTATTTTGATCAAAACCACCATATAGTGGCGTCATCAAAAATGACTCTTAAGTATTACATTTCACACCTCTAGCCCATCGGGAAGTCTTTTGAAATTACATTAATTTGCGAAGGGTTTCAAATAAAGTACCACATTAGTTTGGTCTATTTTGATCAAAAACCACCATATAGTGGCGTCATCAAAAATGACTCTTAAGTATTACATTTCACACCTCTAGCCCATCGGGAAGTCTTTTGAAATTACATTAATTCGCGAAGAGTTTCAAATAAAGTACCACATTAGTTTGGTCTATTTTGATCAAAACCACCATATAGTGGCGTCATCAAAAATGACTCTTAAGTATTACATTTCACACCTCTAGCCCATCGGGAAGTCTTTTGAAATTACATTAATTTGCGAAGGGTTTCAAATAAAGTACCACATTAGTTTGGTCTATTTTGATCAAAACCACCATATAGTGGCGTCATCAAAAATGACTCTTAAGTATTACATTTCACACCTCTAGCCCATCGGGAAGTCTTTTGAAATTACATTAATTCACGAAGGGTTTCAAATAAAGTACCACATTAGTTTGGTCCATTTTGGTAAAACCAAACTCACAATTTGCGTCATCAAAAATGACTCTTAAATATCAAATTTCACACTTCTAGCTCATCGGGAAGTGTCCTTAACAAAGCCATAAAGTTGGTGACCTTGAAAGAGTAAGTTAAATAAAAGCATTTAATAATTGTGAGATTTAATTTAAAAAATATCTTTCAGCTGTATTTAAATTAACTAGGAAATAATGTAATATTCTTGCAAGTGTAAATTACTGATGTGATTAATGTTTTTGTATTGCTGTGCACTGACTCACGTTTTCTGTAATTTTTTTTTTTTTTTTTTTTTTTTTTTGTAATGGGTGCATAAGGTCCGAAGACCTATAATGACCAATAGTCACATGCAGCCAGGAAGAAAATAAAAACAAAAGGAGAAGCATAAAGGGGAAACTCAACTGCGGGAACTGAGAAGATGCCTGTTGAGGTTAGACTTAAAAGTCTGAAGATTGTAGGTTTTGGGGAAGATAGACGCAGGGAGCTTGTTCCAATCACGGGAGGTCATGGGGACAAAGGAAGAATGAAATTGACTTGTTCTGTTAGTCGTGATCTGAACAGCATAGGGATGCTGGGAAGATGCCTCTCTTGTGTTCCGTGAATATGTTGCATTGGGTGGGATAATTGATTTTAATTCGGCAGAGCATTGACCATGGTAATACCTGTAGAAGAGAGATAGTGAAGATACTCTTCTTCTATGATCTAGTGACTGTAAGGATGCAGTAGGGGAGAGTGGGGCATGTTGAGACAGTTTTAATATTTTATTTTTTTGCAAAAAATTGGAACGCCTATCTTTAATTCTACCATCATATTTTGAAAGGTTAATTCTTTAGGTACCTAAATAGCATATTTTCTCTCCTGATAATAATCATGGAGTATTAAAATTAATTAATTTAAAAAAAATTCATTGCGTATCAACTTACCCCACCTCGGGGCAAGTTGATACAAAGAAAAGGCAAGTTGATACTGTGGTAAGGGGGATTGATAATCTGATGGGATATCAATAAGAAGATTGTGCTAATTTTTAAATAATACATTTTAATGATTACAAGGATAAAAAGCTAATCTAGTCCTATTTCCACATAAGATGAACAATGAATACATGTGTATAATTTTGTGACCTGCCACATTCGATGTGTGCCTATTTATTGCATAATGCGCACTGGATCCAGTCTTGGCCAAACTTCGACAGTAAATATGGCTTTAAACAAACCAAGAACAGAGTATCTTCCTCTCTTCTGAATTTGAAACTAGTTTCTCCCAATCCCAATGCACATGGACTGAGGGGCAAGTTGATACAGTGTATCAACTTGCCCCCAACTCAAATGTATCAACTTGCCCCAAGTGACCACGTGTCTTTAAAACTAACATAACCTAAAAAGTAGAGCACCTAGCCTTATATAAATTATATGAACTTACTCAGGAAGAAACGTTTAATGAAATGCGCACAGTGATTATAGGTCTCAGGGATTCTTTATGCACTTTTTTCTATACTCAAACACAAGGTAAAAAATTTACTTTTGTGGTATGAAAACACCAAAACTTAAACCACTCAACAACTCGCTGTCGGATTTGACTGCCACTATGTGTAGTGCAGCGTCACTTTACGACACATCGACTGCTACCACTCGCTTCAACATGCGCATACGCATTGGCGAATTATATTGCTTGTATCAACTTGCCCCCGTCTCAACTTGCCCCACTCTCCCCTAAGGGTAGAATCACCTATCAGTCTAATTGCACGCCTCTGTATGGCTTCCAAGGAGGAGAGAGCGTCTTTCGACGCCCTCGCCAAAGGTGGGAACAATATTCAAGACACGGCCGAATTTGGGCTTTATAGAGGATTAGGAGTTGTTGAGAGGAAAAGTAACGCTTCGTTTTGAATAGGAAACCCAATTTCCTTGCGGTAGATTTAACCACAGAAGAGATGTGGTTGCTCCAGGAGAATTTCCGCAAGCCTGATGATGGTCTTTTCAGACCGTTAAATTGCAATAAATGCTCGACATAATTTCTCGCTCTGCACCTCCATCTGCAACAAAATCGAGTAAACCTCCTGCTCTCTGTTTGTAACGCAGTCTCCGAAACTTCTGGGCAGATTTTCATTGAGTTTTTTTTTTAATGGGTAGAGAATTTTCCGAGGGTGGTTTTAGGCTATCATTATGTCAAATTAGGGGTAGGAAACCCCTTTATAGGGCGTTCGCAAATCTAGAATTCTTCCATTGAAAAGCATTGTGTTTTATCTCTACTTATGAAAAATTAAAGCTAATTAATTTTAAAAATGAAATAATTAAATCTCTCAAATGAAAGATTATAAAAATTGATATATAATTAAATTTTCTTTTCTTTTTTGACTGACTTTCTTAAGAATAAATACTATAGATAGATAAAATCCTTCCTCCACTTTGTAGTATACATATATGTAGGAGAAAGTAAAATAGCGAGCTGTCTCTCAACAATTGCACAGCATTTAGCGTCACGTCCAACAATCCCAACATCATATGCACCTTTGCTTGAACTATTAATACTTTGCAACCCCTTTTTTAATTGTCAATTACAAGAAGGTTGTTGCACTTTGTGCATTCCTTGAGAGTTGCTGCTGCTCTCAATCCATTTAAGACTACGCCTTTGTTGACCTGATTACAAACATTCCGCTCGCCTCACCCATTATGTAATTTTATTTTTTTTTTTTTAGTTAAATAATCTTAAAAATTAACATACAAAGAGAAAAGAGATAATTGAAATTAATTTTATCAACTTTCTTTCTTATTTAAGCTTATATCAAACTAGCAGCGTCGCCCACGGCGGACCCTCGCGCTTTTCCTTTCCTCTCTTGGTTGTTTTTTAACATTTCGTTTCAAAGCTTACTGTCGAAAGATTTATTCAAAATTAACGGCCTACAATACAGATGCTTCTAAGATAATCAATTAAGATTAAAAAATTTAATTATATAACAATTCTCATAATTTTTCATTTGAGAGATTTAATTGATTTTATTACCTTTAATTAATTAGCTGTGACTTTTTATAAAATACATACTTTGACCTGTGTGGCTCAGAGGTAGAGCATTAGCTTCTGGTGCCAAAGTTCAAGGGTTCGCATCTCGTCCCAATCGAGAAATTTATTTCATTTGAATTGGGTTTTAATCAATTTAAATAAATAAGGATGGGGTCTAAATGGTCTCAGATGCCAAAAAAAAAATAAACATAAATCCAAAGAATACATCCTCTGGGCCAAATCGTAACTATAACTCAATAAGTTTTAGAAATTTCGAGACCAAAATAATTTTGCTGCAATCCCTTGAAGGTTCTCTTTGAGCATATAAAATTTCGCAACGTCAAGCTGCTTAACGCAAAGACGGATCATTTTCGAATTATATAACCTATGTTATAGGACAAATTGTTTTTTTTTTTTAAGGACTAACAAATTAGCTCGTTCTGAATTAGTTTATCCTAAGTGCGTTAGGATAAACAAAAAAAAAAAAACAGTTTAGCAAACAGTATATATAACATGTTTTAAAGTTCAAGTCCTTTGCCTACGTTATCAAAGTTTCCTATCACCTTTATGATGCTCTAATAAAATTATACCGAAACGTTATGAGTGTTTATTGGTAAAAAGACAAACATCTGCTGCCTCCTCTCCATTATTCTAAATTTAAAAAAGAATTCTCTTACCTATATACAACATAATGCTTAAAGAGTTGTATAAAAGAACGAAATAAAGTCGAAAATTCTACCCCTAACAGGCAACACTCTCATTTAAGTTGCGCTTCAAGTCTAGTAAAATTAACTACAGATGTCACGATACTCTGAATTTATTTTATATTCACTGAGATTTGTGTAATTTGCAATAACAGCAACAATTTATAATTGCATATAACACAAATCAATAATTAACATGGAATAAACTCAGACTACCCAGATAGCACATTTTGCGTTTTTTATACTCACATAAGACGTACTGTGCTATCTAGGTATTGTCACATCTAACCTGTTAACCGTTTTTTTTTCAACATCTGAAGCTTTTTAGAACGCACCACGATTTTTGGCACTTAAATTAATTGATATACTACATAATTTAAAAATATTTTATGGATTGATACGGAAATTGATCCAGAGTATAAATATTAACAAAATTCCTATTTCAAAAGCAACCTTAAAATACAAAAAAATCTTCTTAAAATAAATCAAGGGAAAAAACAAATCAAAAAATATTCAAAACAAAATTTAATAGAATTATTTTTTTACTAGCCGCATCGCCCGCCTGCGGCGGACCCGCGTATTTTCTTAATTGGATTATCTTACACGTAAAGGAGCCAAGCGCCATTAACCTAAATCTGAGAAAAAGGCCATTTTATTTGCACAATTGTAAACATAGCCAATGGCAATGATATTTTTTCTTGTTTTATACAAAAAAAAAAAAAAAAAAAATATGGGAGAAATCGTAACATTTGGAATTAATAAAACAAATTTTGGCTAGTAAATCCGGGGTGTCCCAAGAAGACTTAGAAGATTCTTCAGGCAATCATCCCTTCTTCTGTCGAAAAGGCTTTTCACATTGAACAGAGCAAGCATAGCCCACAGGAGCTCCACCAAGTTCTACTTCACTGTAGAACAGAAATTTAAGGAATTTCTTCTGGACACCCTCCACCATGTTCATTTGAACGCCGGTTTAGGGGGACCAGATCAAAGGTACATATTCCAAGAGAGATCCTACAAGGGAGAAATAGTAAAGGTTTTAGAAAAGCCTAGCATCTTATAGGCTCTGCTAACAATACAAGGTCGAAGGTTAAATGTGCATCCAAGATAACTTCCAAATCCTTAACCTTGACGTCACGATATAATTCTCGATTGTCAAACATACACCATGCACCAATCGGATATTCTCTCTAAAGAACGTTGGAGATTAAGGCAGTCAGATTCTTGAGTTATCCTCGAGAATATCTTATAATTTGAATACAAGTATTACTAAAAAAAAAAACCAAATTCGGTTTTTCGGGGAAAACTTGGTTTTTGAAAATATAACCACAAGTGTCCAAACCCTAATCGGGATCCTACTTCCATTTTAATCAGCCTATAGTCTTGAAGATGGCATACCGAAACGTTCCAATTTAAAAAGCTGCAGCCCACAGCCACCATCACGATCTGCTATTTAATAATAAAAAAAATTATTGGTGGCATTTATAAAAATATTTCCGGCAAATATTTCGTGTAAAAATTATATATTATCATTTTTTTTTACGTAATAATTAATAAATATGAAAGTGCTCTCTCTAGCTCTGAAAAAGAAAATAGGTGCCTTTTACCGCAAATTAGCATAATATTTAATTTATTAGTTATGCAAATAGAGAAGTTAAAAAAAAAATAAATTGAATTAC
The DNA here is from genome assembly GCA_023213315.1 of Euborellia annulipes. Lineage (NCBI taxonomy): Eukaryota > Metazoa > Arthropoda > Insecta > Dermaptera > Anisolabididae > Euborellia > Euborellia annulipes. The sequence goes on along the minus strand of JAKCPI010024280.1, from coordinate 9,959 downwards.
GCTATGCAAATCATTTGTCATTTATGAATAGGGGCTAAATAATAATAATATGACGCTGCGCCGCCCACTCCTATTCAATTGGATAATTTCATCTCTCTCTTGATTGGCTGGCTTGCTTCCCATTTCATGATCTATTATTTATGTATTAGAAAGCTTTAAAAATTATTTTTAATTATTAGCTATTATATATAAAATGCAATGTTTTGAAGTGAAACTTGTAGCGCGCACCCGCGTGACGTCATTGCATAAGGAGTCGTGATTGGAAGAAATAAATTTGAATAAATAAGGACGTTTCGATTGAGAGATTTATTAGCGAATAATCATCTTTAGGCCTTTATATAATAACGGAGTGTCCGTCTGTCCGTCACGCTCTGTTTGACCAACTACCCGTAATTTTGCTATGGAGAGTACTCAGGTTCTCAAATACTCAAAAGGGGAAGCGCAAAATATTCCAGAAAATTTGCCCATTAGAAAGCATTGAGTTTTGTCTAGGCTTCTGAAAAAAATTAAAATAATTAAATCTTACAAATGAAAAATCTATTTATATTTATATAATTCGCTAATGTCCGTCTGTCTGTCTGTGTTCACGTTATATTTGGACAACTTCCCGTTGGAATTTTGAAACGGAATTTTTTATGCTTAAAGAGGATCTTTTCAGTGGCGTAACTAGCCTTTGAGGGGGGGGGAAGCCCAACTGGGGCGCCCTTTTTCGTTCGAGCTTTTTTTTTTTGTAATTTTCCTCCGAATTTGTGATATAAAAAGAATTAATTTGTATGCTGGGTATGTGAGATTGGAGTTGGGAGGAATAAGATGGCAACCGTTATGGTTACCGAAACGTCTGCTTGAATAAAAGTGTAAAAATTTATTATGAAATTTCAAAAAAAAAAAGCCGGAGATTCTGGGAAAAAAAAACCGGATATTTAGGTAAAAAGCCGGAAAGCCGGATGCGTGAGGGTCGCCAAAGGCTTGATGCGCCTGGGGCGGATTAGGGATTACAGGAAAATTATTTTCATCCCGAAATTCCTATAACTTTTTGAGTTATTAATTCCTAGTTTTCGATTTCTCCCATAGGAAATGTATAGAGAGCATTTATTTATTCTTTGCATTTGTGTACAAGGACGGATATAAGGGGGGGGGGGGGGTAAAGGGGGTAAAGTAATTACCTCCCCCCCCCGAGATTTGAAAAAAAAAATACCTTTTTTTTTCGAAAAAAATTTATTTTTAATGTAAAATTTTAAAAATTAATACTTAAAAATTTGATTTGTATTTATATTCTGGCAAACAAGTACCCCCCGAGAAACACCTTTGGATCCGCCCTTGTTTGTATATTCTATGAATGTAAACAAATCTTCAAGCAGGCACTGGATTGGAATACGTATTAATAATTTTCTTTTGCTCTCGGGGCTTGGTGTAGAGGTTAGCGTGCTAACCTCGTATACCAAAAGTCGCGGGTTCGAACCCCAGGCAGTCCGATGATTTTATTTAAGCCATTTGGATACCAAATGGCTTAAATAAGAATGAATTCCTGGACCCCAAATATGTATATTAATCAATAACGGATATCGTCAAAGTCTTATATGGCCTAAGTTGCCGAAAAGACTGTGTGAATGTGTGTATGAGTATTAATGAGAAAAAAAGTGTGAGTGTGAAAGCTCGGGATTGGTGACAGTGCAATCAGCGTGTGGAACGCCCCCCGGTAGACATCGATACTATGTATTTCCAATAAATAATAAAATTTATTACCCCTAAATGGCCTCTGTAGCCGGAAAGGGTAAAAAAAAGGCGAGACACCGCAGCAGGCGGGCCCGAGCCAGCTGGCGGGGGTCCAGGAGGACGAAGCCCTCCCTGGCTAGTATTCAATTTACTATAAATAGATTTTCCAAGTTAAGAGGATTTAAATAGGAGAGGAACAACAACAACAACAACAACTTGCCTTTTTCAAAGTACTCTAGGTACATACCCATCATAACTTGATAATTTTATATAATTAGATATTACTTCATGTACCCGAAAAAAGATATAAGGGTGTGCCCTTACCGTAAGGGCACACTGAGCGCAAATCGGTGGATCCGTGGTTCAACTCCCGGCGGCACACCCTTATATCTTTTTTCGGACATGAAGTAATATCTAATTATATAAATCTCCGTTTCACGGCTTACCTACGCGATGTATATAATATCTTAAATATTATATATAATTTCTTATTTAAAATTTGATAATTTTAGAAAATCCGTTTGTCGAAGTTGCAATAACATTAACGTTAATCTTGAATGGAAGCCAAATAGCAAAGCTTTTCTGTCCTTTTAAGAAAGAGATCATCTTTTTTATTACGTTATAACATATTCCCTTTTTTTTTTTTTTTTTTTTTTATTTCGCCCTCTCTCAGCCATCAATCGATTAGTTAATTAGCGAGAGCGAGGAGCCCTTTGGCCCTTCTAGGTTACTGATTTAATGACCCCGTCATTAGCCCTGGCTGGCAAATACTTGAAATACGTGCAAAAACACTTTAATTGTGCCACACACACACACACACACACACACACTCACCTCTATTAAAACCAAATACCCCCCCCCTCCCCCCCCTCTCTCGCTCTCGCCTTAATCGATTCTTGAGATTTTATGGCTGAGAAAATCTTTTTATATAACGTTTTCTCTCTATAATTATCTTAAAGACTTTGAGGAAATAGCAATTGGATGCATTTAATGCCATTTTTCAATCTCAATGCAACCAGTCGAAAGAAAAAAAAATAAAATAAAATATTTTTTCTCAATATTTTGAGTTGTTATTCAGAAGGTTCTTCAAACAACTGAAGATGGCTCAAAATATTGGCCGAAACGTCTTGTTAATTTATTCAAGGGAGGCTACTTCTCTCCGCCATCTCATCTTAATAATTCTAATTTAAAAAATAATTGATTTTTGAATTTTAATCAAAATCGTTGAGCGAATTTTGAGAAAATCTAAAAAATCTGAAAAAGTGCATCAGTAAAGTATTAGTAGTCTTTGACTGATTTTGATTAAAAGCTTATTTTCACGCCTCAGGTGGATGCCTAACTTAAATATAAAATTTCAACCTCCTAACTCTTTTCGTTCTTGAGATATTTTGTTCACAGACACACACACAGACAGACCATGTCGCGAAAACCACTTTTTTGGATTCAGGGGACCTCAAAAACGTGAAGATCCATCAAAATCTCGACATCGAATTTTTGACATGAATCCAATACTTTCTCTTATATATATATTACATATATATAGAGATAAGAGGCGGAAAAAAATAAAGTTTAGCAAAAAAAAAAGGTCAATAGTAATAACTTCAACTTTTATCAAGTCTCTTCTTCTGTCCTCGCTATTATTAATCCCGCGGTCCGGGCTCGGCGGACCTACATCCCTATCATGCCTTTTGCGACAGGAAGAAATAGAACAGGCCGGCCCGTCGCACGGTCTGACGCCTGTGGAAAAGAGAAAGGAAGAGACAGACCAGACATACAAAGAAAAGAAGGACTGCCTGTCCCAGCTCGGGTAGCTCGTGGTCGCCATCCACCTGCCCACAAGATGTGGGTCCCTGAGCGAAACTTTTATTAAGTCTAATAATTCTATTTAGTAAAAATTAGGGTCTGACCGAAACAAGATTTTCAGCCGAAACCGAATTGGCCAAAACCATAACCGAAACCGAAACTTGAATTTCCTATAAAAATCATTTTGCTTTTTTTTTTTTTTTTTGAAATTTTTTTCCCCTCCCGTGAAAATCATTTTACCTTTTTTTTACGGAGACAATTTTTTTCCGCAATTTTTTTCTCCCTCAAGTGCAAATCATTTGACCTTTTTTTTTTGCATGCGAGTCTCATCCCATCTTTTCAGACTCAGGTTTCGGCTACTTTTTGGCCGAAACCGAAACTACGGCCAAAACCAGGAACAGAATATTCGGTCTGTTCCTAGTAAAAATATGTTTATAAAAATCTGATGCGTCTTTTAGTAAGAATTTTTAAAATTATTCAAGGAAAAAATGGCTTTCTACTTAAAATAGGTTGCCTACCCCTGAGCCTAGAGCAAGCAGCGTTTAACGTTTTTTCGAGACGCGAGAGGCCAGGCAAGAACGTTGCAAAACTTTTCCACTCTACCAAGCTTTGTTGACTGATAATATTCAAGCTTTAAAGCCAAATGTATTATCAATAGTATTGCATCCAATAATGTTTTTTTTTGTTCTCAATTGAATGTTTCAGGAGGAATTGGAAGAGGAAGAAGAAGAGAAGCCTGATCGTTTGACTGAACTCCTGCCCCAATCGAAATTCGATTGTACTGGCAAAAAAACTGGATATTATGCTGACGACGGCCTCAACTGCGAAGTGTTCCATTATTGCCAGGATAACGCCAGACACTCTTGGATCTGCCCGGAGGGCTTCCTCTTCCATCAGGTACGGTACAACATACAATCACTTTCTCTTTCCTCTTTCTCTTTCTCATCTGTGTGTGTGTGGTCAAGATTAAAAGTTATTTTTTCTTGCCGAGTAGTGCTATCAGCTAAAATTGAAATCCAAATCAGAGACTATGCCAAAATTTTAAGGCGGAATAGGAGCAAAGGTGTTACGCATGTTTATCCCGATTGTGTGTCATAAAAAGTATGCCCGAAAAATCAAGTAATTCAAAAATTTGCCAAGAGATGTCAGAATGGTAGCTAATAATATTAAATGCATTTGGTTGATTTTCATTGATCTTTTAACAATAAATACTTTATAAATGTTATTATATATTATGTATCTTTTATAAAAGCATAAAAATACAGTGTTATTTGTAATTCGATGTGTTCCAGCCAGGATGAGATAGAAGGGCAAAAATGCTACAAATTTAACCCCCCTCAATGTATGGCCGAAAGTTAGTTCCCAGCTAGCAGAGACCCGTCAAAATGACGTCGGAAACTGGTCAGAGATGACCAGAAATGACGTTATGTTTGACGACAAAATGACCTAAAAATCACGGACTAATGTCACAGACCGATGACGACATTTTGAAACGTCAAAAAAACGTGATTCCGTGACTTTTTTGACCAATTTTTTGACGTCAAAATGACCTAAAAATCACGGACTAATGTCACAGACCGATGACGACATTTTGAAACGTCAAAAATACGTGATTCCGTGACTTTTTTTTGACCTTTTTATAACCTGATGGATAAAAAAAATGAGAAACAAACTCACATATAAAATTAAATTGTATTAATAATATAATTATAAAACACATTATTTTAGCAAATAACAGTTAAATACATCTCTTCTCTATCCATATAAATGACAAAAATAGGAAAGTTGAAATTTAATATATATATGACTAATTATAAAATAATAATTGAGAGATTTAATTATTCAATTTTTAATTTTAATTAGTACCTATATCGATATTTTATTTTAATACTTTTGTAAAAACGCGATTTTCTATACGCTATTATATAAAAGACAATGTTACACTATAGGGATACGGTATCCTTAACAAAAAACCTTATTACCCATAAAAAAATTATCTTGGTTTTGGTGGTGTTTGAAAGAAAAAGTGATCGATACCTGTACTTGGTATCGTATCGAAAGGGAAAGTATCGATACCAAAAAGTATCGGATGAAAAGTATCGATACCACCAAGTATCGAGTATTTTTTAAAGTATGAGTATTTTTCCTCTTTTTTTAAGTTTTTTCGGCATCTTAGGCTCCTGATGTCGTTCAAAGGGCCCAACGGAAGATCAATGGGGTATACTGGTGCGCCATTTTCCTCAAAGTAATGAGCACCAGGAGGACGGGGTTTTCTCAACCAAAATACGGATTTCGCCAAAATAAAAGTCTGTCCATTTTCACTGGTCGACATAAATGAACTTTTTTCTTTCACAAGAATAAAGATATAGATATGAGATTCTAGAAATATTTTTCATAAATTCAAATATCATTTCAGTTTTTCCCCATCAGGCACACTTTTAGAGATATATAGAAAAATATTTTAATAGAAAAAGTGCTCTAAACGGCTGATGGAAAAATTCTAATTACATATCTGAATTCACTATAAAAAAATGTACTAAATTCACTAATCAGATTTCTTGTGAAGAAAAACCTTGTCGACCAGTATTTTTATTAGTTTATATATCAGCCTTTCTATGTAATATTTGCGCACTTTTAAATTTAGTAAATACAGTTTGCAATAATACAAGAAAAATTAAATTAGAAATTTAATGTTATTAAATTAAAAGGGTTTTTATTAAAAAGTATCAAATTTTCCATTATTAATAAATAATTATTAGGAATATGATGGAATAAAGTCTATCCCACAAATATCGACCATCTGTTATATATCAACTTGCTATTTATATCAAGAGAAAAAAGAATATGAGATATTCTTTGGCAGAATCGCAATTTAAAATATTTATATAACGTTCAAAGTCTCTCTATATGGCCTAAGATGCCGAAAAAACTTTAAAAAAAAAACGATATTTGAATGAGTACTTTTCATTCGATACCGGCAATCAAGTACTCATATGAGTAAAGTATCGAAAGAAAAGTATCGAGTAAAAAAAGTACTAGTATCGAAACAAAAGTATCGATACCAGTAAGTATCGATACTTTTTTCGTGTCCCTAAATGTTACAGACTATAGCCATTACAGGATCATCATTAGTTATAAATTCAACAGCAATAAAAGACATGACTTCATTAACTGGCACCATAGATAATAGACTGTCACTAACTGAATCGGTACGATCCTTTGTGTTGTGCTAACAGTTGCGCATGCGCGAAATGCATGTGCATGCGCGAAATGTGTGCGCATGCGTATTAAAATAAAAATATGGAGGTAAGAGAAAGTAATAATAAGTGTCGTGATCGGTACCTGATCGGTACGTCTTTATAATGTGACACTTTGCACGTTTTAAAGACGTTACAAAAAAGACGTTTTATTTTAGGTTTTAATTAGTCATTTGACGTCTTTTTGACCAGTTATGATCAATTTCGGACGTCATTTTGACGAGGTTCTGCTAGCTGGGTTGTTTGAGAGATAATTCAAGAGAAAAATCATTTTTTTTAGAAATATCCCATTTTTGTGACGCTAACGACGAGTTTTTTAAGAAAAAACGATTGATTCAGTGTTAGCTAGGTATTTTTTTATTAGTAAGTGAGTTAGTAATATCATTGAGAATTTGATTACTAGAGCCAATAACGAATTTGAATTTATTTAATTATTTTACGTTAATTTTTATTTCGAGTCATCCAGTCAAAAAAAATTCTATGACACCAAATGTACCTTAGGTCTTAGGTAGGATGTATCCAATCAAAAAATCGAATAAATTTGGAAATTTGAAATAAATGAAGTAAATTGATTAAGTAATATCTTTATTTTTTTCAGGTTCACTTCCACTTTGTCATGCAGAAAACATTGTTTTTAATAGCCCCCACAAAAACAAGTTCTGCAGAAAAAAAAACAACAAAATTCTCCCCCCTCATTTTCGCCGCAAAAACAACAAAAAAAACAAAAACTTTTTTCTCCAAAAAAAAAAATAATATTTTTTTTTTTTATTTTTTTCCCTCCATGAAAATCATTTTACCTTTTTTAAAGAAAAAAAAAATTTTCCTTTTAAAATAAAAACTTTTTACATTTTTTTTAATAAAGAGTTTAGTTTCGGCCGAAAGTTTCGGGTACTTTTTGGCCCAAAACATGAATTTTGGCCGAAACTGGCCAAAACCTAACCAAAAACAAAATACGGGCGGGTCCCAAGTTTTAAAATGTTATTAACACAAAATATTAATTATTGTACCTTTTTGGATAGCTAATGAAACAAGCAAGTTTTTTTAGTAGTTTGTACATTTGGTGTCATAAAATTTTTTTCGACTGGATGACTCGAAATAATAATGAACGTAAAATAATTAAATAAATTCAAATTCGTTTTTGGCCGTAGTAATCAAATTCTCAATGATTTGGAATATTTTTATTACTTCATTAAGAGTTATTACCAACTCACTTACTAATAAAAAAATACATAGCTAACATTGAATCAACCGTTTTTTCTTAAAACTCGTCGTTAGCGTCAAAAATGGGATATTTCTAAAAAAAAAATGATTTTTCTTGAATATCTCTCAAACAACTAACTTTCGACCATACATTGAGGGGGGTTAAATTTGTAGCATTTTTGCCCTTCTATCTCATCCTGGCTGGAACACATCGAATTACAAATAACCCTGTATAAATATAGGCCAAAAGGGGATCAGCTGTTAGACTAGCCCGCCATCTATTGCAAGTATGCTGAACTAATTTGACAGTTGATTTTTAAATAAATCATCTAAGCTTATTTTAAAAATTTCTTAATTAATATGTGATTAATAATAACAATAAATTCATTTTTAAATTAAAAAAAAATTAAAGATTATTGGGACAGATTGTTTTTTTGTATTTGCTTGATAACAAAAAAATTAATTACGATAATTTTTTACTAAGTCATTAAAAAAATTATAGCTCGATGTCCCAATAATCTCTTATGAATTTAATTCATTTAAAAAAAAACCGCATTGAAAAATTCCTAGTTTTTTTTAAGTACGTTTAGACGTCGCTCCTGAACCCCCTTAAAGAACTCACCCCAACAAGGAGAATGGAGACAAAAAAATTTCTTTTTTACTTAATCATTTTTCACCTCTTCATTAATCTAAAAACAAAATGATGATGATAAATTTGTACTTGTCACTTTTGTACACCTTTTAAGGCAAGATAGAGATAGAGAGGGTCGTTTAATAAAATCTTTTCTTTTCCTCTCTCTTTCTTTCATTCCTTGTTGGCACAGATGTTTTTTATTTAAACTTAAATTGTTTGTGTAACATTTCATTCTTTTTTTTTTTTTGACCAGGTGCATTTGATTTGTATGCCCCCGAGTGGCGACAACATCTGCAAACAATCATCTCAATTCCATTTCGTCAACGATTATCTGTATCGGCCAATTAACGAAGAGGAACATCAATCGAAACCCAACGTCACATTACGCTACTCGGAAAGATACCTCCGGATACTTATTATGATGCTGAATTGGATTCTGCACCTGCCCCGCCGGCTGCTCCCGCGCCATCTCAACAACAACAACAACAACAACAACAACAACAGCTCTATCGGCCTAGATCGACTGGCGCTGCTCCTGTTAGGCAAACATTTGCTCCACAAGTCTATCGGCCCTTCAATTAATCAAGTAAGTTCTTCATCCTCGTTTTTTTATTCCTATTTATTACAATTAAAATTTTTGTCTCATGAGATGGGATGCGAACCCGTCAGGGGCAAGAACTGTTCTGTACAGTCGGCGCCAGTAGTCCCTGAAAGTATGTTTTTTTTTAGGTTTTCACAAAAAGATAGATTAATTTATATTAAAAAAATATTAGTTTGGTTGACTAAGCTCTCAGGCACTTGTGGCGCCCACTCTACTACTCCCCCAAGCCATTAATCACTCTTTAAAAAACAATGAAAGAAAATCCGTCAAGTAGTTTCAGAGTTTTTTTTTATTTTTTATAGAAATAGATAATTGTGAACAGAAGCAGCCAATAAATAGTCTCTGTGTGCAGATTCTGATCAACTGGTGATTTTAATTTAAGAGCCATCTTCAATTCCTAACTAAAAACATACATAAAATATTTACATTGTATAAATATTAACAAAAATGTATAAAAATTTTATTAAATAACTTAAGATTAGATAAATATTAATAAATTTTTGTTTTTATTTTAAAAAATAAAACTTTTTAAAATTTTGTTGTTATGTGTATAAAATGTAAATATATGTATGTTTTTAGTAAGGACTGAAGATGGCTGTTAAATTAAACGCCTCCGGTCATTCAGAGTCTATTTATTGGCTACTTTTGCCCATAATTATCCAACTCTAAATATACACTGCAGGCACTATTCTGGATAAATTTTATTCTTTTTAATTTGCCTTCTCAGCTACTAAAGCAATTTATTTATTTA
>JAKCPI010024279.1:0-32263 GCA_023213315.1 Euborellia annulipes | reverse complement strand
AATCGCTTAAAAAAGGTGTAAAATATTTTTACGACGGAAAATGGTCTCCAATGAAAAAAAAATTTTCGCAGAAAAAATTTTTGAGATCAAAAAATGAGAGGGCGGCAACAATTGCCCCCTAAAATCTCCTAGTTCTGCCCTGATATAGTATATTGCAATATATTCTTAATTTAGTGGGTGGATATTTATTTGGAATAGTAAAACATTTTTTTCAACTTGTTATGTCATTTAAAATTATTAATAATTAATATAATTTAAAAAAAAGTTAAATAAAATGTTTTACTATTCAAACTTAAATATCCACCCCCCTTCTCCCAATAAATTAAATTAGAATTATATTGCAATATACACTATCAGGGCCGGAACTAGGAGATTTTTTAGGGGGGGGCAAAATTTAATTTGCCGCCCTCTCCTTAAAATTTTCCCCGATCCCAAAAAATTTTTCTGCGAAATTTTTTTTTTTTTCGTGGAACCAAATTTTTCCGTCCGAAAAAATATTTTACCTTTTTTTAGGGACGCAAAATTTGCCGCCCCCTGATATCTGCCGCCCGGGGCACGCACCCACTGCCCCCCTCTAGATCCGGCCCTGTACACTATATATATAAAAATATTACAAATTATTATAGTAAAAGATATTTAAGAAAAATTTTTCAAATAAGATTAATAGAATAAATAAATTAAAAATTTTGTTTTTGAATTTAAAATTTCAAAAGTCAAGATATATAAAATTTGGCTTGAATTTTAGTTTCCTCTCTTAGCTGAAGTATACTTGAAGTTTGTAAATACTTTTAAATAAAAAAAGAAATAAAAGAGGGAACCCCAAATTTTGTCATTCCTTGACTCTAGGACCATCTTGCTATAAAGCCATGATAGTTACTAATTATTAGAAAAAATAGAGTGATGAAAATAAATAAACTGACCAAATGGCAAAGTGAAATGACGTTGAGTTAACTTGGATCAATGACAAGAAGAATCTTCGAAGGAATTCTGAAATAAAAGTAAAGAAAATATAATTATCAGCTAATTCAAATTAATTGTTTTTTCATTTTTTTTTTTTATGACTGTTAATCAAATTATTGTATTAAATTATTAAGGCTTACCTTGTTTAAAGATATTTAATCGCTCTCCATTTTCTTTGAAACATTAAAACTTTAAAACAGCTAAGTTTTTTATCTCTCTTTGGAAATTTCATGATATATATATGCTCTACCAACTCCAAAATGAAATTTTGGTTCAAATCACATCTAAAATAAAACAAAAATAAATTTAATATTAAAAGATTAGTCCCTGAGGCCCGGAGTTAATTTAAAATAAATAAAAAATAAGGGTTTTGATTTTGTTATATCTGTTAATCAAAAATTATTGAGGCTTACCTTGTTTCATTCCTATCCATTTGAAGAATAAAATTCTATGATATATATATATATATATTTGAGTGACATATGTTCTCTCAGAGCTCCAAACATTGAGTTGAAGAGGAGTCTTGAACCAAATCACAACTAAAATGAAAAAAAAAAATAATTTAAAATAAAGATTTTTAACATAAATAATTATATAAAGATTTGAAATAATGAGTGATTAAAATATTATCTTAAAAATAAAAAAAATCCTAAAAACGATTTATATAAATACTTCTAAACATGTAATTAAATTATTTATATTGGTTAATCTTGATAGAAAGATTTTGATTATTATATGATTTTTTCCCTTCAACTGACCTTAGCTCAAAAGTTTAAGCTTTATAGGAATTATAATGTTAAAAAGTTAATTAAATAATAATTTTACAAACTAGGGATAAACGAAATAAGAAAAATAATTTTAAACAAAACACATAATTATTTAAACAAATTAAAAATTAAAGGAAAAAAAGAAAAATTATTTGTCAAAGCGAAGGAAATAGTGAATAAGTTAATAAAACGAATAATCTATTTGATTTATATAATTTGCATACGGAATTAATTTTAAAAATAAATATTAAATGATTAAAAGCAATAAAATATTAAATAAAAAAATGAAAAAATAAAATTTGAGACCGGCAAAGAAAGGTTATCCTGTTGAATCACGAGTTTAGAATATTTTTAATTATTTAATTTATTGAAAATAATAATCCTGAACCAATTAAATAAATATTTAAATGCATTACTGACCTTTTAAAATGGAAATAATTAGGATGAAATATAAATAAGTTGAGTTGATGACATGACATGTGAAAAATATTTTAGCCAAAGTCATGGATGAGATAAAGAGACGCGCCATTCGCTTGCGATTTCAATGGAGTCAAAGCCAAAGCAATCGAGCTTCTTGGATCATTATTCCTCAGGGATAATTAAATAAAATTATTTTAATTCAAATAAAAACAATTTAATATAATTCATTTTATTAATTTAAAAAATGAATTTGGCTGCTAAAAGTCTTGAATTTTTTTCGACTCACTTTCAAACAAAGAAAAAAATGTTTTTAATTGTTTATATTGTTATAAAAACAATCCGAGCTTTCGCTGCACTTGACATCGCTTAACCGCAACGATGACTGTTGCTCTTCTTTGCCTAAATGGTAGGACCATATAGTGAAAAGAAGAAAAAAAAAAAAAAAAATTATTATTATTTTTTTTTATTTATTATAATCTTAAAGTAAAAAAAAAAAAAAAAAAATTACAATCCAGAAAGATTTTTTTAAATTACAAATTTTATTTTTATTTTTTATTTATTACAATATTCATTTTTGTTTAAAATTCACTAGACTAGATTTTTTTATTACAAGATTTGATTTTTTGTCGAATTTTTACGTAAATTATAACCAAACTATTTAAAATCTAAATATACAGTATTATATATAATTCTCTATTTTTTATTTTTTTCAAAATATACATTTTTTTAAATATTTGATATTTCTCTTTGATATTATAACACATAGGCCTATATATATTTAGAGGTTCATTATTAAAAGGAAAAAGTTCGATCCTCACTTTAAACATTTGCATTGTTATAATTCAACAATTCAAATAACAATTATAAATTTCAATAATAATTAATTTTCCATTTCTTTTGATATATTTTTTAAAATCTCCACCTAAAAAAAATAAACGTACCTTATATTAAATAAAATATATTTTTCTTCTCGTTTTTTTTTTCTCACTATATTTTTTCTCCATTTAGAAAATGGCCTTTTATTTTTTCTCTTAATTATTTTTCATTAGCCCCTGTGATATTAACAAAAAAAAAAAACACGATTTGCTACTTAAAATATTTACAATTTAAAATATTAGTTAAATATTTATATGAACCTATAAATATATATTTACATGCATATAAGTTTAAAGAAGCGTCGCCATCTTTGCGTTTTTGATTTTTTTTTTTTTTTTTAATTTCAAAGAATAATTATTTTTTTTAATTAACCAAAAAAAGTAGCTTGTTTAATTGATTGGCGGCACCGAGAAAATAGGTTATGTTTAGTCTTTTTGGCCACAGAATAAGAGTTAAAACAACTGAGATTTAACTTTATTTTTGATTTTGTAGATAAAATAAGGTGAGAAAACTTTCATTTTATTGTTTATAATTTTGCATAACCAAAAAAAATAATTATTTATTTAAAATATGTAGACGTATTAAATACAAGATACAAGCTTTTTTTTTTGGTTACTAATTCATTCAAATTCTTTGGCGACGCTTTTAATATTCACAATTAAAATAATAAAAATCTTCAGGCATTTAGCCTAAAAGTTGACCTATGGCCGAATTGCGTCAAGCAATATTATTATTTAAATATAAATTAACAAATATACAAAGAAGGAGGGGAAGAGAGGGGGAGGGAGGGAGTTAGGGGGTGGAAGCCCCCCGGGGACATAGGGACGGCGATGGGCTTCAAAAGAGAAGGAAGAGAGACGATGGCAGATTAAACGACGATGAATGTGAAGGTAGGTAGGTAGGTAGGTGATAAGAAGAGATAAATTTCTTTCTTTTATCCTTGACGATATCCCGAAGGCTCTTCGTATTCGTATTCGTCGTCGTTACGGAAGGTGCGATGTGTAGGCGATGGGGTGGCCAAAGGGCGTCTCTGGTGCAATGGAATGTTCACTTCTTCTGGTGAATGGAAAACCTTTACAAACAAACAAAACGTATTAACTTATCAATATTTTTACATTCTCTTAAGTATATATGTTAATATTACAATATTTAAGATTTATATAATTAAATATTTATTAATTCATATGCCCGAAAAAAGTAAGGGTGTGCCGCCGGGAGTTGAGCCACGGTTGCCCTTACCACAAAACCACAGCACGGTAACTAAAATTGCTCTCTAAGTGAATTCATATACCCGAATGCCGTGCCGTGGTCTAGTGGTACGAGCACACAGAGTACAAATTTGGTGGATCCGTGGTTCAACTCCCGGCTGTACACCCTTACTTTTTTTCGGGTATATCTATATATTAAAAAAATCTGGTGTGACTGTCGCACAGCATACAACTTTCTCTTATCTTCAGTAATCGAAAGTTGTGTACTGTGCTTGTCACCCCAGATTTTTCGTGTCGACATATATTTAGTTCCCGCCGATATATTAGAATTCAAGATGTAAAACTTATAAGTATGGGAAAATATTTATATTTTGCTACCATGGCAACCATTTCTCCTATCTTTCCTATGAAGTACAAGAGTAAAGTGTTAGCGTGCCTACCAAACGTCGCGGGTTCGGACCCAGGCAGCTCCATGATTTTATTTAAGCCATTTGGATACCAGATGGCTTAAATAAAAATGCCTGAACCCCCAATTACAATGGTTATCGTCTAAGGTCTTAAATGGCCTGAGTTGCCGATAAGACTGTGTGAATGTGTGTGTGAGTGTGAGTGTGAATGAGAAAAAAAAAGTGTGAATGTTTTTAATTAAAAAAAAAAAAAGAGTAAAGTGTGCTTCAAACAATTTTGAGGGCAAAATGAGAATATATATAATATTTTAGTGAGCATCTAAAAAATAATTGATTTTTGAAATGTTCGAAAGTTGTGTGCTGTGCGTTAGTCCCACCAGATTTTTAAAATTTCATTTAATGTATTTTTTCGGTATCGTAGGCGATTTGGCCCCCCGTCTCTATTTATTTGTAGTCAAAACAATATTACCTATCAAGGGCGTCCGCAGGATTTTTTGCAGGGGGGCAAGTCACTTCCAGATAAGTTAAAAAAACGTATTTTTGATATTAATAATGTTATACATCTCTTAGTATTTAAAGCTTTCTCCACACCGCGGCAAGGTGGATGTATAGTGTGAAAGGTTTTTTTGTATTTTTTTTTATTTTATACATTTTTTTGTATCAATTTAATTTTCCAGGGGGGGGGCAAGTGCCTGGTTTGCCCCCCCTGCGGACGCCCATGTTACCTATATGGACCCTGTTACCGATTAGTGTGTCAAGCGCCAGGTACCGAGATTTGAGAAAATTAACATTATAGTTTTTCTGATTTAAATTGTTTTGATTAGATTATATATCATTTTTTTTTTGTTGTTGTCAATTGTGCAGGTAACATTAAATATAAATTTTTTAGGACAAATTTCATAAAAAATACTATTAATTATCAGGGGGCGGGATTAATGCAATTTTGTCGGGGAGGGGGCGGTTTTTTTTTTTTTTTTCTATATTTAAGGACTCTGTCGGCATCTATGACCATTTAGACCCCTTTCCTATTTATTTAAATTGACACCGCCCTCCCCCCTTCAATCCGCCCCTGTTAATTAAAGCATTTGAAACAATATTCCGTGCTTAACTCAATTTTCAAATTTTTTTGGCGCTTGACACACTATTGCATAACAGGGTCCATATATGGAATATATAGAGAGAAAGTATTGGATTCATGTCAAAAATTCGATGTCGAGATTTTGATGGATCGTTTTATTTTTTTCTTCTTTTTGGATTCTTGAGGTTTAGATTAGTTAGTTTTCTGAATTTTTTTTTTTTTTTTTTTTTTTTTAAACATTCACACTTTTTTCTCATTCACACTCACACTCACTCACACATTCACACTGTCTTTTCGGCAGCTCAGGCCATATAAGACATTTACGATAACCGTTATTTATGAATTTATATATATTAGGGTCCAGGCATTTTTATTTAAGCCATCTGGTATCCAGATGGCTTAAATAAAATCATCGGGCTGCCTGGGGTCCGAACCCGCGACGTTTGGTATATGAGGTTAGCACGCTAACCTCTACACCACGCCCCGTGGGCAGTTTTCTGAAATAATTCAATTTATATTCTCTTCAAGTTCTCTTCTCTTCTCTTCTCAGTTCCCGCAGTTGAGTTCCTCTTTTATGCTTCTCCTTTTGTTTTTATTTTCTTCCTGGCTGCATGTGACCACTGGTCATTATAGGTCTTCGGCAGCGGCGTAACCAGCCTTTGAGGGCGGGGGCGAAGCTCAGCTAGAGCGCCGATTTTCCAGAGGGCTTTATAGGCCGTAGGGCGCCTATACCGTTTTCGAGGGGCGCCAAGGGCTTTATGCGCCTGGGGCGGGGGAGGCGCCCCCCTCGCCCCACCTAGTTACGCGACTGGTCTTCGGACCTTATGCACCCATTACAAAAAACAAAAAAAAATTCTTTCTTTATTTGAGGTGCCCTAAATGATTTATTATTCAAAATCAATGCATTTTCTACAAAATAACATTTCTCTATAAATGTAATTCATATAATCGTGTCAAAAGCGGGGTGGGGGTGGGGGAGGGGAGTTAAATTACGTATTATATAAATATAATAATATCTACGTAATAAACACTGAAATGATTTCAAGCTGGCGCTCTACAAACTCTCTAAATTATATATTATTATTAAGATAATTAAATTCCATTTATATAACATTTGATTGCATTTGAGAGCGAGAGAGAGAGCGAGAGAGAGAGAGAGAGGTCAACTCACTTTGTTTTTTTAGATGTCAATCAATCCGTATGTATTAATACAATTATAATAAAAAAAGCTTTCAACATGATTTAAATAATTTTTTTAAGGCGTGTCGAAAAGTCAAAATAACTTTTCTGAAGTGCCTTTCAATTATATATTTAAGGGGGGTGCAGGAGCGACGTCTAAACGTACTTAAAAAAAAAGAAAACTATTATAAGGAATGTTCAATGAAGTTTTTTTTTAAATGAATTAAATTCATAAGAGATTATTGGGACATCGAGCTATAATTTGTTTAATGACTTATTAAAAAATTATCGTAATTAATTTTTTTGTTATCAAGCAAATACAAAAAAAGAATCTGTCCCAATAATTTTTATTTTTTTTTTTTTAATTTAAAAATAAATTTATTGTTATTATTAATCAAATATTAATTAAGAAATTTTTAAAACAAGCTTAGATGATTTATTTAAAAAATCAAATGCCAAATTAGTTCAGCATTCTTGCAATAGATGGCAGGCTAGTCTAGCAGCCGATCCCCTTTTAGGCTATATTTATATATTTTTATGCTTTTATAAAAGATATATAATATATAATAACATTCATTGTTAAAAGATCAATGAAAATCAACCAAATGCATTAAATATTATTAGCTACCATTCTGACATCTCTTGGCAAATTTTTGAATTACTTGATTTTTTGGGCATACTTTTTATGACACACAACGCCCTCTTATCGGGAAAAACATGCGTAACACCTTCGCTCCCTTTGCCCCTTAAACCCTCGAGAAGTGTCATTGTAAATTTTATTGAAAGAGAGTAAAAAAAATAAAAAATCTGGTGTGACTGCCGCACTTCTTACCTTCGGTAATCGAAAGTTGTGTTCTGTGCGTGCTTGTCACACCAGATTTTTTGTGTCGAGATATAATTAGTTTCCGACAATACGGTAAATTCGAGAGATGTAAAATTTATAAGTATGGCAAAATATTTAAATTCTGTTACCACGGCAACCATTTCTCTTTCCTATGGAGTACAAGAGTAAAGTGGTCTTCAGACGATTTCAATGGCAAAAATCTGGTGTGACTGGCGCACAGCACACAACTTTCTCTTACCTTCGGTAATCGAAAGTTGTACTGTGCTTGTCACACCAGATTTTTTGTGTCGGCATGTATTTAGTTTCCGACAGTAGGGTACAATTGAATTCAAGATGTAAAATTTATAAGTATGGGAAAATATTTATATTTTGATACCATGGCAACCATTCCTCCTATCTTTTCTATGGAGCACAAGAGTAAAGTGGTCTTCAGAAGATTTCAATCACAAAATGAGAATATACCACATTTTATAGAGAATCTAAAAAATAATTGATTTTTGAATTTTAAAAAAAATCGTTGGAGCAAATTTTGAGAAAATCGAAAAAAACTGAAAAAGTGAATCAGTAAAGTGCTAGTACTCTTTGGTCGATTTTGTTCAAAAGCTTCGTGTCACGTCCCAGGGGGGTGTCTAACTTAAATATAAATTTTCAACCTCCTAGCTCTTTTCGTTCTTGAGATATTTTGTTCACAGACACACAGACAGACAGACAGACAGACCATGTCGCGAAAACCACTTTTTTGGATTCAGGGGACCTCAAAACGTGAAGATCCATCAAAATCTCGACATCGAATTTTTGACATGAATTCAATACTTTCTCTCTATATATATATTACATATATACATAGGTAAGAGAAAGTAAAAATAGGTAAGAGAAAGTAATAATTGAGATTAAATTTGTTTATTTATTAGATTGCTCTTTGTCTTGAATTGTTGTTAAGAAGAAGAGGGAGAGAGAGAGAGACTTGTTGATTTTGTTTTCACACCTCGTTAGAAAATTCGCTTTTTCTCTTCTGTTGGTTTTCACACTCCTACCCCCCCCCCCTCCCCCATCTCTTTCGTTTCATTTTTGTTTCCAACCAAAATAGTCTGCCCTCTTTAAGGCATTCTTGACATAAATTGGATTTTGTTCTTTTAACTCTTTATATATGTGAAATAAAAATAAAAAAATGCAAGGTATTATTTTGAAAGCAATTAATATTATATATATGGTAAATAATGGTAAATATAAATGTTGCCGGCGCCCCTTTCTTGAATATTTCTTTGGATGTTAAAAAAAAGGTGTAAGGGGCATTAAAAGCATTTAAAATAATAAATAAATAAATTGCTTCAGTAGCTGAGAAGGCAAATTAAAAGAATAAAATTTATCCAGAATAGTGCATGCGATGTATATTTAGAGTTGGATAATTATGGGCAAAAGTAGCCAATAAATAGACTCTGAATGACCGGAGGCGTTTAATTTAACAGCCATCTTCAGTCCTTACTAAAAACATACATATATTTACATTTTATACACATAACAACAAAATTTTAAAAGTTTTATTTTAAAAAATAAAAACAAAAATTTATTAATATTTATCTAATCTTAAGTTATTTAATATATACATTTTTGTTAATATTTATACAATGCTTAAATATTTTATGTATGTTTTTAGTAAGGACTGAAGATGGCTCTTAAATTGACGTGCTCCGATGATCAGAATCTGCACACAGAGTCTATTTATTGGCTGCTTCTGGCGCACAATTATCTATTTCTATAAAAAAAAATAAATAAAAACTCTGAAACTACTTGACGGATTTTCTTTCATTGTTTTTTTAAAGAGAGTGATTAATGGCTTGGGAAGTAGTACAATGGGCGCCACAAGTGCCTTAGAGCTTAGTCAACCAAACAAATATTTTTAAAATATCTTTTTGAGAAAAGCTAAAAAAAAAAAAAAACTACCACTCTCGAGGACTTCTAGCGCCGACTGTACAGAACAGTTCCTGCCCCCGACGGGTTCGCATCCCATCTCATGAGACAAAGATTTTAATTGAAATAAATAGGAATAAAAAAAAACGAGGATGAAGAACTTACTTGATTAATTGAAGGCCGATAGACTTGTGGAGCAAATGTTTGCCTAACAGGAGGGCAGCGCCAGTCGGTCTAGGCCGATAGAGCTGTTGTTGTTGTTGTTGTTGTTGTTGTGTGAGATGGTGCGGGAGCAGCCGGCGGGGCAGGTGCAGAATCCAATTCAGCATCATAATAAGTATCCGGATAGTATCTTTCCGAGTAGCGTAATGTGACGTTGGGTTTCGATTGATGTTCCTCTTCGTTAATTGGCCGATACAGATAATCGTTGACGAAATGGAATTGAGATGATTGTTTGCAGATGTTGTCACCACTCGGGGGCATACAAATCAAATGCACCTGGTCAAAAAAAAGAAAAAAAAAGAATGAAATGTTACACAAACAATTTAAGTTTAAATAAAAAACATCTGTGCCAACAAGGAATGAAAGAAAGAGAGAGGAAAAGAAAAAGATTTTATTAAACGACCCTCTCTATCTCTATCTCTCTCTCTCTTGCCTTAAAAAGGTGTACAAAAGTGACAAGTACAAATTTATCATCATCATTTTGTTTTTAGATTAATGAAGAGGTGAAAAATGATTAAGTAAAAAAAGGAAATTTTTTTGTCTCCATTCTCCTTGTTGGGGGGAGTTCTTTAAGGGGGGTTCAGGAGCGACGTCTAAACGTACTTTAGAAAAAAACTAGGAATTTTTCAATGCGGTTTTTTTTTTTAAATGAATTAAATTCATAAGAGATTAGTGGGACATCGAGCTATAATTCGTTTAATGACTTATTAAAAAATTATCGAAATTAATTTTTTTGTTATCAAGCAAATACAAAAAAACAATCTGTCCCAATAATCTTTAATTTTTTTTTAAATTTAAAAATGAATTTATTGTTATTATTAATCACATATTAATTAAGAAATTTTTAAAATGAGCTTAGATGATTTATTTAAAAATCAAATGCCAAATTAGTTCCTCATTCTTGCAATAGATGGCAGGCTAGTCTAATAAGACAATAGCCCATATCTGGCCTATATTTATATATTTTTATGCTTTTATAAAAGATACATAATATATAATAACATTTATAAAGTATTTATTGTTAAAAGATCAATGAAAATCAACCAAATGCATTAAATATTATTAGCTACCATTCTGACATCTCTTGGCAGATTTTTGAATTACTGGATTTTTTGGACATACTTTTTATGACACACAACGCCATCTTATCGGGAAAAACTTGCGTAACACCCCAACACCCCTTCCGCCTTAAAATCTTGGCATAGTCTGGAATTTGTTTCTATGATTTCGAGTTCATTTTTTGCTGATAACACTACTCGGCAAGAAAAAAAGCCCCGAGATAATTCCTTCAGATTCTTAAGTAAAATGACCTCCTGAATGCAAATATGACCTCCGTTTTCCCCTTTTCGTTAATTTTAGGGCCATGAATTCAATTTGGAAAGATCAATAAGAATATTTTGGCTTTAACATTTCTTCAGAAGATCTAAAGAGGTGAAAAGTTCAAAAACATGAACATTTGGATCCAAGGGGGATTTTGTCCCTTAAATTGAAAAAAAAATCATTAAAAATGATCGATTTTTTATGTTTTTTCACTGCTTTTCTACTTATTCCAACTAACAGACCTGCCGGAGCCCTCCCAAGGAGATAGATGTAAGCTTCAAGGCTCCACGTTACACAGTCCGTCGAATTGGCAAATATGCGGTTATAATTTGGGGGGGCGGATCTTTAAAAATTTAAAATTATATATACACATTCTTTTATGTTCGTCAATTTGCCCAACTGTGCAACCCTTACATCTCCTTGCGAGGGCTTCGGCATCGATCACACCTGACTCGCTTTATCTTATATATGGGGCATTCCACGCCAACTCGACCACTTTTGAACCCGACCATTTTTGATTTTGCTGAAACTTTGTCATCTTTTTGTACCCTATTGAAAACGTGTCTGAGAATTTTTTCAGATTTTTCGACCCAGCCAAAAAAAAGTTATAGCATTTTCAAAAAACATCGATTTTTTTTTTTAAATAACCGTAAAACTGTCAAAAATTAACTTATCGGGACGATTTTTTTTTTGAAATTTTTGTCTTTAAATGTACTTTTCAGAAAAAAATATGACAAAATTTTACAGATTCATCTTGAATGTTTTTTTTGACATTTTCGGCAAAAAACAAAAATTTCGGGATGAATGACACTTTTTTTTTTAATTTTTTTTTTTTTTATAAAAAACTTTGATTTTTTCTACAAATGCTCAGAAAATTTCAGAGTGGGATTATTTCGCGTTCTATTTTTTTTATTTTTGAAAAAAAAAAAATTTTTCTTTTCTCCGCTTATTTATCATGATGGTGCTCTTAAATTCTTCCAGGATTGACTGAGATTCTAGAAAATTGAAGAAAAATAATAATAATAATAGTTAGGGGTGATGAAAATCGACAAAATTCCATTTATCCTGAAAAAATTAGAAATTAGTTGTGTATTCAACTACTGAAGTATTTGAAGCGTCAAGTAAAAGCTTAGAAACATGGGCGTAACTAGGAGGGTGCCGGGGGGCCTGACCCCTCCAGAGAGCTCCTTACCCCAAGAAAAATTGAGAAAATATGGGGCTTTCCAGGCCCACCCGAAGATGGCTGGTCCCATGGCCCCCCCCCTTCAATTTTTCTTGGGGCAAGGAGCTTTCTGGGGAGGGCCAGGCCCCCCCGGCACCCCCTAGTTACGCCCATGTTTCTAAGCTTTTACTTGACGCTTCAAATACTTCAGTAGTTGAATACACAACTAATTTCTAATTTTTTCAGGATAAATGGAATTTTGTCGATTTTCATCACCCCTAACTATTATTATTATTATTTTTCTTCAATTTTCTAGAATCTCAGTCAATCCTGGAAGAATTTAAGAGCACCATCATGATAAATAAGCGGAGAAAAGAAAAATTTTTTTTTTTTCAAAAAAAAAAAAAAATAGAACGCGAAATAATCCCACTCTGAAATTTTCTGAGCATTTGTAGAAAAATCAAAGTTTTTTATAAAAAAAAAAAATTAAAAAAAAGTGTCATTCATCCCGAAATTTTTGTTTTTTTTTCCGAAATTGTCAAAAAAAACTTCAAGATGAATCTGTAAAATTTTGTCATATTTTTTTCTGAAAAGTACATTTAAAGACAAAAATTTCAAAAAAAAAATCGTCCCGATAAGTTAATTTTTGACAGTTTTACGGTTATTTAAAAAAAAAATCGATGTTTTTTGAAAATGCTATAACTTTTTTTTGGCTGGGTCGAAAAATCTGAAAAAATTCTCAGACACGTTTTCAATAGGGTACAAAAGATGACAAAGTTTCAGCAAAATCAAAAATGGTCGGGTTCAAAAGTGGTCGAGTTGGCGTGGAATGCCCCATATATATTTTTTTAGATAATTTTGTTGAGTGATGTTTGAGGAAGGGTGAGGAACTCTGTTAGCTGGTATATGTAGAAAAGCAGTGAAAAATCTGCGAGAAAAAAAGAAAAAAATAGAAAAAATCGATAATTATCAATGATTTTTTTGCAATTTTAGGTACGAAAATTCTTCCCCGAATCCTTCCCTTGGATCAAAATGCTCATGTTTTTGAACTTTTCACCTCTCTAGGCCTTCTGAAGAAATATTAATGCCAAAATATTCCTTTTTATCCCTCCAAATTTGATTCATGGTCCTGTAATTACGAAAAGGGGTGGAAATAAGTAGGGGGCTGCCCCCCGAAAACGGTACGTGGTGGGGGAAAACGGAGGTCATATTTGGATTCAGGAGGTCATTTTACTTAAGAATCTGAAGGAATTATCTCGGAGCTCCAAAAAAAAATTTCATTTTGACGAGTAAAGTAATCAGAGGAAGTTTCTAAAATATCCTTTCCCATTTTTCCCACATTTTTCTTACTTTGTATACGAGAAAGAGAAAGTAAAAAAAAACAAGTGATTGTATGTTGTACCGTACCTGATGGAAGAGGAAGCCCTCGGGGCAGATCCAAGAGTGTCTGGCGTTATCCTGGCAATAATGGAACACTTCGCAGTTGAGGCCGTCGTCAGCATAATATCCAGTTTTTTTGCCAGTACAATCGAATTTCGATTGGGGCAGGAGTTCAGTCAAACGATCAGGCTTCTCTTCTTCTTCCTCTTCCAATTCCTCCTGAAACATTCAATTGAGAACAAAAAAAACATTATTGGATGCAATACTATTGATAATACATTTGCCTTTAATGCTTGAATATTATCAGTCAACAAAGCTTGGTAGAGTGGAAAAGTTTTGCAACGTTAAAAAACGTTAAACGCCGATTCCGAAGCTGCTTGCTCTAGGCTAAGGGGTAGGTAACCTATTTTAAGTAGATAGCCATTTTTCCTTGAATAATTTTAAAAATTCTTACTAAAAGACGCATCAGATCTTTATAAACATATTTTTACTAGGAATCGACCGAATACGGTTTCGGCCAGTTTCGGCCAAAAAGTAGCCGAAACCTTAAAATTATTTTCACGGGAGGGGAAAAAAATTTCAAAAAAAAAGGCAAAATGATATGAAATTTTTATAGGAAATACAAGTTTCGGTTTCGGCCAAAACTAAGATTGAGGCCGAAATTCGGTTTCGGTTGAAAATCTTGTTTCGGTCGGACCCTAATTGTTATTAAATAGAATTATTAGACTTATAAAATGTTAAAGTATTATTACTATTGACCTTTTTTTTTTTGCTAAACTTTATTTTTTCCGCCTCTTTATTTTTACTTTCTCTTACCTATATGTATATGTTAATACACAATTATATAGAGAAAAAGTATTGCATTCATGTCAAAAATTAGATGTCGAGATTTTGATGGATATACACGTTTTGAGGTTCCCTGAGTCCGAAAAAGTGATTTTTGCAAAATGGTATGTCTGTGTGTGTGTGTTTCAATTTTAACCATGAAGGAATTGAACTAGGAGGTTGAAATTTTATATTTAATTTTTAGGCACCCCACCAGAGCGTGAAAATAAGCGTTTATTCAAAATCGGCCAAAGAGTAGCCTACTAGTACTCTTAGAAGAATGGCAGGAGGTAGCAGCCAGGAAGGAGCGTCTCCAAAAACAATGAAACTCTCGGATATTCGCGACGTTTCGATCTAAATTTATTTGACAACTCCTGATTGCCTGATGATGGTCAAATAAATTTAGACCGAAACGTCGCGAATATCCGAGAGATTCATTGTTTTTGGAGACGCTCCTTCCTGGCTGCTACCTCCTGCCATTCTTCTAAGAGTACTAGTACTTTACTGATGTATTTTTTCAGTTTTTTTTTTTTCGATTTTCTCAAAATGCGCTCCAACGATTTTGATTAAAATTCAAATCAATTATTTTTTACATTCTCTTTAAAATGTATATTCTCATTTTGGCGCTGCGCACCTTAAGAAGAATACACAAAAGCCATAATTTCACTTTTATATTTAAATAATACCGTAGTGGGGTTATTTTTCCATTTCTCAACAGGTGCATTCAAAGTCCTCACATGACTAGTTGCAGAGCCCGCCGAAGGCTTATTTTGAATTTCTAATTAATGAAGAATTATTAAGATGAGATGGCGGAGGGATGCAACCTCCCTTGAATAAATTAACAAGATGTTTCGGCCAAATTTCTAAGCCATCTTCAGTTGTTTTAAAAGCCTTCTGAATAACAACTCAAAATATTGAGAAAAAATTTAAATTTTATTTTTTTTTCTTTCGACTGGTTGCATTGAGATTGAAAAATGGCATTAAATGCATCCAATTGCTATTTCCTCAAAGTCTTTAAGATAATTATAGAGAGAAAACGTTATATAAAAAGATTTTCTCAGCCATAAAATCTCTAGAATCGATTAAGGCGAGAGCGAGAGAGGGGGGTGGGAGAGGGGGGTGGGGGTATTTGGTTTTAATAGAGGTGAGTGTGTGTGTGTGTGTGTGTGTGTGTGTGTGTGTGTGTGTGTGTGTGTGTGTGTGTGTGTGTGTGTGTGTGTGTGTGTGTGTGTGGGTGTGTGTGTGTGTGTGTGTGTGTGTGTGTGTGTGTGTGTGTGGCACAATTAAAGTGTTTTTGCACGTATTTCAAGTATTTGCCAGCCAGGGCTAATGACGGGGTCATTAAATCAGTAACCTAGAAGGGCCAAAGGGCTCCTCGCTCTCGCTAATTAACTAATCGATTGATGGCTGAGAGAGGGCGAAATAAAAAAAAAAAAAAAAAAAAAAAAGGGAATATGTTATAACCTAATAAAAAGATGATCTCTTTCTTAAAAGGACAAAAAGCTTTGCTATTTGCCTTCCATTCAAGATTAACGTTAATGTTATTGCAACTTCGACAAAAGCATTTTCTAATTATTATGAAATTATCATGTTATGATGGGTATGTACCTAGAGTACTTTGAAAAGGCAAGTTGTTGTTGTTGTTCCTCTCCTATTTAAATCCTCTTAACTCCTATTAATTTTGAAAATCTATTTATAGTAAATTGAATACTAGCCAGGGAGGGCTTCGTCCTCCTGGACCCCCCACCAGCTGGCTCGGGCCCGCCTGCTGCGGTCCCTCTCCTTTTTTTTTTATAAAACATTCACATTCACACAGTCTTTTCGGCACAGAACACAACTTTCGATTACCGAAGATAAGAGAAAGTTGTGTGCTGTGCGACAGTCACACCAGGTTTTTTTTTAAACACACTTCATTCACACACCACACACACATTCACACAGTCTTTTCGGTAACTTAGGCCATATAAGACTTTTACGATAACCGTTGTACTAATAATTGGACCGTTTATTTTGAAAGTGGTGTAAGTCCATTTTCTATTGTTTTGAGAAAATGAGAGGTTAACATATTTGTTTATTAAAGAATCTATGTACCGACCAATTTTCAATTGTTCAAAACATGGGAATTTTTTAAGAAATTTACCACTAGCTAGTTATAGGCCTACATAGAAAATTTACATTAATTTAATCATAAATACTTACACCACTTTCAAAATAAACGGTCCAATTATATATATTTGAGGACCAGGCATTCTTATTTAAGCCATCTGGTATCCAAATGACTTAAATAATCAGACTGCCTGGGGTCCAGACCCGCGACTTTTGGTATACGAGGTTAGCACGCTAACCTCTACACCAAGCCCCGAGGGCTCAGATTTTCTTAATTATGAAAAGAAAATTATTCCATTCCAAGCCAGTGCCTGCTTGAGGATTTGTTTACATTCATACAATACACAAATGCAAAGAATACATAAATATTTCTCTATACATTTCCTATGGGAGAAATCGAAAGCTTTAGGAATTAATAACTCAAAAAGTTATAGGAATTTTGGGATGAAAATAATTTTCCTGTAATCCCTAATCCCCCCCCAGGCGCATCAAGCCTTTGGCGTCCCTCACGCATCCGGCTTTCCGGCTTTTTACCTAAATATCCGGGTTTTTTTTTCCGGAATCTTCGGCTTTTTTTTGAAATTTCATAATAAATTCATTTTATATCACAAATCCGGAGAAAAATAAAAAAAAAAAGCTCGAACGAAAAAGGGTTGGCCTTCGCCCCCCCCCCCCCACCCACCCACCCCCCGCCCTCAAAGGCTAGTTACGCCGCTGAAAAGGCTCTCTTTAAGCATAAAAAATCCCGTTTCAAAATTCCAACGGGAAATTGTTCAAATATAACGTAACACACAGACAGACAGACGGACATTAGTGAATTATATAAATAGATTTTTTAGTAAATGTATTTATTACAGTTGGGAATCGTTGATTAGGACGATAAGGAGAAACAAAAACAGCTCTCTCAGCAATTCAATTTATTGCAAATATTTCGGCTCCTATACAAGTGCCATCTTTAGTACATATATGAATTTTTCGAGAGAGATTGTAAATATTATAACAAATTTGAGAAAAATTGAGCGCATGGGCTTCATGTCTCGATGCTCTCTACGCCAGAATATGATCTAATTAACAATGTTAATTAAAATATTAAAAACGTTTCCACTGCTGTCTCCTTCCACCAATTAATTCTCTCTTCTGCGCATGTCCTTTCGCTCACATATTCTCTCATACAAATCTCACTTCTACATACCGAAACTTTACCAACTTCACGACTTTTTTTATTTGCCTATTACTTTTTACTTTCTCTTACCTATGTATATATGTAATATATATATAGAGAGAAAGTATTGGATTCATGTCAAAAATTCGATGTCGAGATTTTGATGGATCTTCACGTTTTGAGGTCCCCTGAATCCAAAAAAGTGGTTTTCGCGACATGGTCTGTCTGTGTGTGTGTGTGTGTGTGTGGTGTGTGGGGGGTGTGTGGGTGTGTCTGTGTTCAATTTTAAGCATGAAGGAATTGAGCTATGAGGCTGAAATTTTATATTTAAGTTAAACATCCTCCTGGACCGGAAAAATAAGCTTTTAATCAAAATCGGCCAAAGAGTACTAGTACTTTACTGATGTAATTTTTCAGTTTTTTTCGATTTTCTCAAAATTCGCTCTAACGATTTTTTTTTAAATTCAAAAATCAATTATTTTTTAGATGCTCTTTAAAATGTATATTCTCATTTTGCGATTGAAATCTTCTGAAGACCACTTTACTCTTGTATTTCATAGGAAAGATAGTAGAAATGGTTGCCATGGTAACAAAATATAAATATTTTCCCATACTTATAAATTTTACATCTTGAATTCAATTGTACCCTACTGTCGGAAACTAAATACATGTCGACACGAAAAATCTGGTGTGACAAGCACAGTGCACAACTTTCGATTACCGAAGGTAAGAGAAAGTTGTGTGCTGTGCGCCAGTCACACCAGATTTTTTCATTAATTATTAGATGTTTTTCAATTTTACTTAAACACTTTAAACAATTCAATCAAATCTCACACGCCGCATAATTTTCCACCTCCATTTATTGGTTTTATTTAAAAAATGAACATATAGTTGGTCAAACAGAGCTTGACGGACAGACGGACACTCCGTTATTATATAAAGGCCTAAAGATGATTATTCGCTAATAAATCTCTCAATCGAAACGTCCTTATTTATTCAAATTTATTTCTTCCAATCACGACTTAATTCCTTATGCAATGACGTCACGCGGGTGCGCGCCACAAGTTTCACTTCAAAACATTGCATTTTATATATAGCTAATAATTAAAAATAATTTTTAAAGCTTTCTAATACATAAATAATAGATCATGAAATGGGAAGCAAGCCAGCCAATCAAGAGAGAGATGAAATTATCCAATTGAATAGGAGTGGGCGGCGCAGCGTCATATTATTATTATTTAGCCCCTATTCATAAATGACAAATGATTTGCATAGCGTAATTCAATTTATTTTTTTTTTAACTTCTCTATTTGCATAACTAATAAATTAAATATTATGCTAATTTGCGGTAAAAGGCACCTATTTTCTTTTTCAGAGCTAGAGAGAGCACTTTCATATTTATTAATTATTACGTAAAAAAAAATGATAATATATAATTTTTACACGAAATATTTGCCGGAAATATTTTTATAAATGCCACCAATAATTTTTTTTTATTATTAAATAGCAGATCGTGATGGTGGCTGTGGGCTGCAGCTTTTTAAATTGGAACGTTTCGGTATGCCATCTTCAAGACTATAGGCTGATTAAAATAAAAGTAGGATCCCGATTAGGGTTTGGACAATTGTGGTTATATTTTCAAAAACCGAGTTTTCCCCGAAAAACCGAATTCGGTTTTTTTTTTCAGTAATACTTGAATTCAAATTATAAGATATTCTCGAGGATAACTCAAGAATCTGACTGCCTTAATCTCCAACGTTCTTTGGAGAGAATATCCGATTGGTGCATGGTGCATGCTTGACAATCGAGTATTATATCGTGACGTCAAGGTTAAGGATTTGGGAGTTATCTTGGATGCACATTTAACCTTCGACCTTGTATTGTTAGCAGAGCCTATAAGATGCTAGGCTTTTCTAAAAACTTTACTATTTCTCCCTTGTAGGATCTCTCTTGGAATATGTACCTTTGATCTGGTCCCCCTAAACCGGCGTTCAAATGAACATGGTGGAGGGTGTCCAGAAGAAATTCCTTAAATTTCTGTTCTACAGTGAAGTAGAACTTGGTGGAGCTCCTGTGGGCTATGCTTGCTCTGTTCAATGTGAAAAGCCTTTTCGACAGAAGAAGGGATGATTGCCTGAAGAATCTTCTAAGTCTTCTTGGGACACCCCGGATTTACTGGCCAAAATTTGTTTTATTAATTCCAAATGTTACGATTTCTCCCATATTTTTTTTTTTTTTTTTTGGTATAAAACAAGAAAAAATATCATTGCCATTGGCTATGTTTACAATTGTGCAAATAAAATGGCCTTTTTCTCAGATTTAGGTTAATGGCGCTTGGCTCCTTTACGTGTAAGATAATCCAATTAAGAAAATACGCGGGTCCGCCGCAGGCGGGCGATGCGGCTAGTAAAAAAATAATTCTATTAAATTTTGTTTTGAATATTTTTTGATTTTTTTTTCCCTTGATTTATTTTAAGAAGATTTTTTTTGTATTTTAAGGTTGCTTTTGAAATAGGAATTTTGTTAATATTTATACTCTGGATCAATTTCCGTATCAATCCATAAAATATTTTTAAATTATGTAGTATATCAATTAATTTAAGTGCCAAAAATCGTGGTGCGTTCTAAAAAGCTTCAGATGTTGAAAAAAAAACGGTTAACACGTTAGATGTGACAATACCCAGATAGCACAGTACGTCTTATGTACGTACATAAGACGCACAGTTTGTCTTATGTACGTACATAAGACGAACTGTGCTATCTGGGTAGTCTGAGTTTATTCCATGTTAATTATTGATTTGTGTTATATGCAATTATAAATTGTTGCTGTTATTGCAAATTACACAAATCTCAGTGAATATAAAATAAATTCAGAGCATAGGCGTAGCCAGAAATTTTTGATGGGGGGGTTTAGGATTATTTCTCCCCCCCACACCCCGACTAATGGGGCATTATAAGGCGTCTAATGAAATATATGACTGGCCACTTACCCCACCTTCACTTCGCCCCCCCCTGGACTCCCCCTCGAGGGGCTCGGGCCCGCCCTTTCTTAATTAAGTGCCGCAATTTTTCAATCAACTCGTATCAGGCAATAAATAATGGAAATCTCTTAATTTTATGTATATGGGCCTAAAATACCGGGGTCTCTCTCTATGTGTTTCTCTGGACAAGATTCCTATCTCAGACCTCTTTAAGAAAAAAATAAAAAATTTATTTATATAATAATTTTTATTATTTTTCATTTGCGAGATTTAATCAATTTTAAGCGGCTTTAATTTTTTATAAAGCATAACAAAAATCAATTCTTTTCAATGGGAAAATTCTGAATTTTCTCTAATTTTTGCGTTTTATTTAATTTTTTTTTTAAGCTAGAGAAAATTATTATATTTTACTTTCTATTACCTTATATATGAAATATATAGAGAGAAAAATATTTTGTATTATAGAGCTTAAATATCTAGTCATGGCTTGGGTCCAATGGGGGGGGTTTGAACCCCCAAAACCCCCCCGTGGCTACGCCTATGATTCAGAGTATCGTGACATCTGTAGTTAATTTTACTAGACTTGAAGCGCAACTTAAATGAGAGTGTTGCCTGTTAGGGGTAGAATTTTCGACTTTATTTCGTTCTTTTATACAACTCTTTAAGCATTATGTTGTATATAGGTAAGAGAATTCTTTTTTAAATTTAGAATAATGGAGAGGAGGCAGCAGATGTTTGTCTTTTTACCAATAAACACTCATAACGTTTCGGTATAATTTTATTAGAGCATCATAAAGGTGATAGGAAACTTTGATAACGTAGGCAAAGGACTTGAACTTTAAAACATGTTATATATACTGTTTGCTAAACTGTTTTTTTTTTGTTTATCCTAAAGCACTTAGGATAAACTAATTCAGAACGAGCTAATTTGTTAGTCCTTAAAAAAAAAAACAAATTGTCGTATAACATAGGTTATATAATTCGAAAATGATCCGTCTTTGCGTTAAGCAGCTTGACGTTGCGAAATTTTATATGCTCAAAGAGAACCTTCAAGGGATTGCAGCAAAATTATTTTGGTCTCGAAATTTCTAAAACTTATTGAGTTATAGTTACGATTTGGCCCAGAGGATGTATTCTTTGGATTTATGTTTATTTTTTTTTGGCATCTGAGACCATTTAGACCCCATCCTTATTTATTTAAATTGATTAAAACCCAATTCAAATGAAATAAATTTCTCGATTGGGACGAGATGCGAACCCTTGAACTTTGGCACCAGAAGCTAATGCTCTACCTCTGAGCCACACAGGTCACAGTATGTATTTTATAAAAAGTCACAGCTAATTAATTAAAGGTAATAAAATCAATTAAATCTCTCAAATGAAAAATTATGAGAATTGTTATATAATTAAATTTGTTAATCTTAATTGATTATCTTAGAAGCATCTGTATTGTAGGCCGTTAATTTTGAATAAATCTTTCGACAGTAAGCTTTGGAACGAAATGTTAAAAAACAACCAAGAAAAGAAAGGAAAAGCGCGAGGGTCCGCCGTGGGCGACGCTGCTAGTTTGATATAAATAAGAAAGAAAGTTGATAAAATTAATTTCAATTATCTCTTTTCTCTTTGTATGTTAATTTTTAAGATTATTTAACTAAAAAAAAAAATAAAATTACATAATGGGTGAGGCGAGCGGAATGTTTGTAATCAGGTCAACAAAGGCGTAGTCTTAAATGGATTGAGAGCAGCAACTCTCAAGGAATGCACAAAGTGCAACAACCTTCTTGTAATTGACAATTAAAAAAGGGGTTGCAAATTATTAATAGTTCAAGCAAAGGTGCATATGATTGTTGGGATTGTTGGACGTGACGCTGAATGCTGTGCAATTGTTGAGAGACAGCTCGCTATTTTACTTTCTCCTACATATATGTATACTACAAAGTGGAGGAAGGATTTTATCTAACTATAGTATTTATTCTTAAGAAAGTCAGTCAAAAAAGAAAAGAAAATTTAATTATATATCAATTTTTATAATCTTTCATTTGAGAGATTTAATTATTTCATTTTTAAAATTAATTAGCTTTAATTTTTCATAAGTAGAGATAAAACACAATGCTTTTCAATGGAAGAATTCTAGATTTGCGAACGCCCTATAAAGGGGTTTCCTACCCCTAATTTGACATAATGATAGCCTAAAACCACCCTCGGAAAATTCTCTACCCATTAAAAAAAAAAGTCAATGAAAATCTGCCCAGAAGTTTCGGAGACTGCGTTACAAAAAGAGAGCAGGAGGTTTACTCGATTTTGTTGCAGATGGAGGTGAAGAGCGAGAAATTATGTCGAGCATTTATTGCAATTTAACGGTCTGAAAAGACCATCATCAGGCTTGCGGAAATTCTCCTGGAGCAACCACATCTCTTCTGTGGTTAAATCTACCGCAAGGAAATTGGGTTTCCTATTCAAAACGAAGCGTTACTTTACCTCCCAACAACTCCTAATCCTCTATAAAGCCCAAATTCGGCCGTGTCTTGAATATTGTTCCCACCTTTGGCGAGGGGCGTCGAAAGACGCTCTCTCCTCCTTGGAAGCCATACAGAGGCGTGCAATTAGACTGATAGGTGATTCTACCCTTACTGCATCCCTACAGTCACTAGATCATAGAAGAAGAGTATCTGCACTATCTCTCTTCTACAGGTATTACCATGGTCAATGCTCTGCCGAATTAAAATCAATTATCCCACCCAATGCAACATATTCACGGAACACAAGAGAGGCATCTTCCCAGCATCCCTATGCTGTTCAGATCACGACTAACAGAACAAAACAATTTCATTCTTCCTTTGTCCCCATGACCTCCCGTGATTGGAACAAGCTCCCTGCGTCTATCTTCCCCAAAACCTACAATCTTCAGACTTTCAAGTCTAACCTCAACAGGCATCTTCTCAGTTCCCGCAGTTGAGTTTCCCCTTTATGCTTCTCCTTTTGTTTTTATTTTCTTCCTGGCTGCATGTGACTATTGGTCATTATAGGTCTTCGGACCTTATGCACCCATTCAAAAAAAAAAAAAAATTACAGAAAACGTGAGTCAGTGCACAGCAATACAAAAACATTAATCACATCAGTAATTTACACTTGCAAGAATATTACATTATTTCCTAGTTAATTTAAATACAGCTGAAAGATATTTTTTAAATTAAATCTCACAATTATTATTCTATAATTCATCATATATATTAAATTTCAATTATGGTCTTTCTGTTATTTATATTGATAGAAAATAGAAAATGAAAATTCTTTAAAAAACCTGCAAATAAATCCAGAATTGCAATCCAGGAAATTGTTTTGGTATTTCATCAATGAAACAATTGTATATCTAGTTTAGATTTACTTTTTTTTTGTTTAAATGAGAGAGGGTGACGTGAAATAAAAAAGAAATGACTTCATTTCCTGGCTAATCAGCGAAAAGACCTCTCTCTGTAGGCATGCAATCAAGCGAAACACCAAAGGTCTGGCTCTCTTTCTGGATTAACGAAAGACTTTCACCGGGATAGATCCATTCAAGGTGTAGAGTGAGTGTAGCGATTCATTTAAGCAAGTGTAAGGACATGCATATGGTTGGACTTTGAATATATTCTATAACAACGGTGGCCATGCGGCTCAATAAATTTAGTTCCGCAAAAACAAAATTTCCCGTAGGGCGGAAAACTTAAGTTCCGCAAAGGGGCGAATTTTTACTTTCTCTTACCTATGTATATATGTAATATATATATAGAGAGAGAAAGTATTGGATTCATGTCAAAAATTCGATGTCGAGATTTTGATGGATCTTCACGTTTTGAGGTCCCCTGAATCCAAAAAAGTGGTTTTCGCGACATGGTCTGTCTGTGTGTGTGTGTGGGGTGGGTGTGTGTTCAATTTTAAGCATGAAGGAATTGAGCTATGAGGCTGAAATTTTATATTTAAGTTAAACACCCCCGGGACCGGAAAAATAAGCTTTTAATCAAAATCGACCAAAGAGTACTAGTACTTTACTGATGTACTTTTTCAGTTTTTTTCGATTTTCTCAAAATTCGCTCTAACGATTTTGATTAAAATTCAAAAATCAATTATTTTTTAGATGCTCTTTCAAATGTATATTCTCGTTTTGCCCTCAAAATTGTTTGAAGCACACTTTACTCTTGTGCTTCATAGGAAAGATAGGAGAAATGGTTGCCATGGTAACAAAATATAAATATTTTCCCATACTTATAAATTTTACATCTGAATTCAAATATTCCCTACTGCCGGGAACTAAATACATGTCGACACAAAAAATCTGGTGTGACAAGCACAGAACACAACTTTCGATTACCGAAAATATCCGAAATACCGAAAAATATAGGGGTTATAATTGACTAGCTGCGTTGCTCATTTGGGATTTCCTGAACCTTAAATAAATTGTATTATCAGCTATACACCTCAATTAAATATAGTATAATCGGAATTATCATTATAAAATATTTAGCATGATTAATCATTAAGAGGTTAAAAAAAAAAAAAAATTAAGAGGCTTCAGGAGGCAAAGCTGTTTGCATGTTTTTTCCGATAAGATGGCGTTCGGGGTCTTAAAAACTTAGTTAGCCAAAAAGCCCAACTATTCCAAAAATTCGCCAAAACATGACAGGATGTTAGTGCTATATTTAATCTCATATATTTGTTCGATTTTCGTTTATCTTTTAATAATGAATAGTTTATAAATATTATTATATATCATTTATAACAGCATAAAAATATAGTCTTATAAGTGATCTGATGCCCTCGGGGCTTGGTGTAGGGGTTAGAGTGCTAACCTCGTATACCGAACGTCGCGGGTTCGGACCCCAGGCAGTCCGATGATTTTATTTAAGGCATTTGGATACCAAATGGCTTAAATAAGAATGCCTGGACCCCATATATGTATATTTATTAATAACGGATATCGTTTAAAGTCTTAAATGGCCTAAGTTGCCGAAAAGACTGTATGAATGTGTGGGTGCATGTGAGTGTGAATGATAAAAAAGTGTGAATGTTTAAAAAAAAAAAAGTGATCTGATAATGCAGGCTGTTAGACTAGCCTGCCATCTTTTGCAAGAGAGCTGAACTATTCGGCCTTTAATTTTTTAAATAAATACGAAATTTATTTTTTTATTTCCTGAATAGGAATATGTGATGATTTGAATCCTCAGGCCAAAAAATCATCCATCATTAATATAGCGAGCGAACTACGGATTGAAAGTCAGAAAAAAAAATCTGGTGTGTCTGCTTGGGCAGCACACAACTTTCTCATATCTTCGGTAATTCAAAGTTGTGTTCTGTACTTGTCACACCAGATTTTTCGTGTCGACATATATTGAGTTTCCGCCGATATATTAGAATTCAAGATGTAAAAATCTGGTGGACGCGACACACACAACTTTCTCTTACCTTCTAATTCAAGTTGTGTCCTGACTTGCACCCGTTTTTCGTGTCGACATATATTAATTTCCGCCGAGATATATCAGAAAAACTGCCCACAGCACACAACTTTCTCTTACCTTCGGTAATTCAAAGTTGTGTCCTGTACTTGTCACACCAGATTTTTCGTGTCGACATATATTTAGTTCCCGCCGATATATTAGAATTTAAGATGTCAAATTTATAAACATGGGAAAATATTTATATTTTTGTTACCATGGCAACCATTTCTCCTACTCCTATGAAGTACAAGAGTAAAGTGGTCTTCAGAAGATTTCAATTGCAAAATGAGAATATACATTTTAAAAAGCATCTAAAAAATAATTGATTTTAATTGATTAATCAAACGTTGGAGCGAATTTTGAGAAAATCGAAAAAAACTGAAAAAGTACATCAGTAAAGTACTAGTACTCTTTGGCCGATTTTGTTTAAAAGCTTATCTTCACGCCCTAGGGGAGTGCCTAACTTAAATATAAAATTTCAACCTCCTAGTTCAATTCCTTCATGCTTCAATAGAATTCAATAGAAACATCGCCGCTTAACATAATAAAGTTATACTCTTTTTTTTTTCTTTTTTTAATATCCAACTAAAATCATTCGATTTATATGTTAACTTTGAAGTTGAATTTCTCTCTCTTTCTCTCTCGAAATCTCTTTTTCTAGGTCATTTGGCCCGACGAGAAGGAAGATTTCGATTCCATTTTCAGATGCACTTGAAACAAGAAAGAGAAAAAAAAGAAAAAAAAAAGATTTGAATTCGAATCGGATGGCAGAGAGCAACCAAAAAGCTCTCACTTTGGAGGGCATTCAACCAAGAAGGCATGGCATCATCAAGAGAGGAAACAACCACAACCACAACCACAAGTAAATAAATAAAAATCAGCTCTGTGGCACATCACACAACTTTCTCTTACCTACGGAGAAAATTGTGTTCTGTGCTTGTCACACCAGATTTTTCGTGTCGAGATATATTTAGTTTCCGACAGTACTGTATAAAACTAATCGTGTTTTATTTTTGGAAGTAAATGATGAAAAAAAAAAATTGTCTCGCAATAAAAACTAAATTGAATGTAAAAAAATCAGGTGTGACTGAACGCACCTCATACCTTCAGTAATCGAAAGTTGTGTTCTGTGTTTTTGAGTCGACATATATTTATTTTCCACCGATGTTTTTTTTTTTTTTTTTTCTTTAATTCCCCCTTTTCGGCTGCAGAGGCCATGTTATTAAATTTATAATACCGATGGCTACCGGGGGACGTTCTACACCCTGATTTCTGGGGATCACTAATTCCAGATTTCGCCGCGCTTGGCATTGCTTAACAGCAACGATTGTGGTGACTGTTGCTCTACTCCAACGATTTTAGATTTTCATTTAAGGAAGGTATTAGCGAAGAAACCAAATTGATATCTTTTCTGGTTTAGGAATTAATGTAAAATCAAAATAAATGCCCTTAAAATTGGAATTTCGAAAAAACGCTTCTTAAATAACGCCTAGGGCACAAATGCAAAATTACAGCTTTCTAGGCCTTACAGTTTCGGCTGTGCGATGATTCTAAGTCAATCAATCAGTTAGTGAGTTCTCTCTTCATATATACCGGTATAGAGATTTATTATTTTTTTTTTTTTTTTTATTATAATATTATTTTAGCCAGAAACCTGGATTTCTGGGAATAATAATTAATAATCAAAGTTCTCCCATGGGAGCATAATTCAATTAGATATCAAAGAGAGAGGGTTGATTTAATATCGACGGAGGTGAATAGAGCTCTCTATTACCCATTCCCCTCACCCCCACCCCCCCACCTCCCCCACCACCATCTTTTTATTAAGAGTGAATTTTGCATTTGAGCTTGAAATCCCTCTTTCATTTAATATACGCCCTGCCCTCCCCACCTTGGTTTGGTTGCCTTTTATAGTTCCCAATGATAAGGGATTTGGGCAAATGGCCAAAGGGCCTTGGCTTGCTTCCTTTGCCTCAAAATTTACTATTCTACATTTATTCCAATTACTTTAAAAAAAAAAAAAAAAAAAAAAATGAAATTCTAAATAGGGAGGAGGAATAATTTTTACTTTCTCTTACCTCTATATATATGATAATATATAGAGAGAGAAAGTATTGGATTCATGCCCAAAATTTGATGTCGAGATTTTGATGGATATACACGTTTTGAGGTTCCCTGAATCCAAAAAAGTGATTTTCGCGACATGGCCTGTCTGTGAATAAAATAACTAAAGGACGAAAAGAGCTACGAGGTTGAAATTTTATATTTAAGTTAGGCACCCCCCTAGGGCCTGGAAAAATAAGCTTTTAATCAAAATCGGCCAAAGAGTACTAGTACTTTACTGATGTACTTTTTCAGTTTTTTTTTTTTTTCTCAAAATTCGCTACAACGATTTTTTTTTAAATTCATAAATCAATTATTATTTAGATGGTCTATTAAATGTATATTCTCATTTTGCCATTGAAATCTTCTAAAGACCACTTTATTCTTGTAACTTCATAGAAAAGATATGAGAAATGGTTGCCATGGTAACAAAATATAAATATTTTCCCACGTTTATAAATTTTAACATCTGAATTCAAATGTAGCCTACTGTCGGGAACTAAATATATGTCGACACAAAAAATCTAGGTTGACAAGCACAGAACACAACTTTCGATTACCGAAGGTAAGAGAAAGTTGTGTGTGCTGTACGCCAGTCACACCAGATTTTTTCTTAAATGGCGGCTTTGTCCCGTCCTGCGGAAGAAGATTCCCTGTTACATTCTTCGAAAAGAGTCAGAGCTGAGTGTGTCCCTCTTCGAAGACATCCTCTCTAGCATAGAAGAGGAACATTAAATGGACTCTGTTACGCATTAGTGTGCCAAGCGCCAGCTACCGAGTTTTGAGAAAATTAACATTAAAGTTTTTTGTATTCATTGGATTATATATAATTTTTTTTCGTCAATTGTGCAAGTAACATTAAATATAAATTTTTTTTAGGACATATTTCATAAAAAATACTATTAATTAAAGCATTTGAAACAATATTCCGTGCTTAACTCAATTTTTAATTTTTTTTTGGCGCTTGACACACTAATGCATAACATGGTCCAAATAAGGATTAGTTCACTAGCTAGGAACGAACGCAGGAAGAGGAGTTAGAGATAGGAAATTAATGTAACTTCACGGGGGTGCGGCGAGAAGGCGAGGTGTGTGTCTCCGTACACGAATTCACCGGGTAAATAAACGGGATACGAATAATAATTAAAAAAAAAAAGATTGTTCCAATTAATCAGGCGTTGTCACGCTCTCACATATATTATTTTTATGATGGCCATATCGACACCACCTGTTATTTGAATAAATTGGGAACCTTTTATAGGTAGCAGCAGCAGCAGCAGCAGCCAAGCACAAAATTAACAGGCAAAATTGATTTCAGTTGAAAGCGACACGTCAAGATAAATCGCATTGCAATCTAGAGGGATTTTTTTTTTAATACGGATTCATTCTAAATTTAATGGTATGGAGAGGGAGGGGGGGGGGGGGGGAGGTCATGAGAGAGCAATCAGATGGATGCCTCTAATGGACGATTTTTTTTTTTTTTATAATTGGAATGATGTGACTAATCGCATGATGCTATCGAATCTAAATTAAAAGTTCACTCTGCACTGCTTTTTTATGGAATTGAATAAGTGCTCCCCTCCAGCTAGCGAGGGCCTTTTCTCAACTATGAAAATCAGAGAAGCCGATTAGAATAATAGACAGGAAGAGAGGATGTCAGCCAATCCAGAATAATTTGAGACTAACTGATGAGGATACGTCATCTTAGCTGCAAATATTGTATTACTTTCTCTTACCTCTATATATGTTAATATATTAGAGAGAGAAAGTATTGGATTCATGTCAAAAATTCGATGTCGAGATTTTGATGGATATACACGTTTTGAAGTTCCTCGAATCCAAACCCATTTTTTTTTTTTT
Organism: Euborellia annulipes; assembly: GCA_023213315.1. Classification (NCBI taxonomy): domain Eukaryota; kingdom Metazoa; phylum Arthropoda; class Insecta; order Dermaptera; family Anisolabididae; genus Euborellia; species Euborellia annulipes. The sequence continues at coordinate 2,024 of JAKCPI010024279.1, read as the reverse complement.
TTTTTTATTTCGCCCGTTTAGAGGTTGAAATTTTATATTTAATTTAGGCAGCCCCCTAGAGCGTGAAAATAAGCTTTTAATCAAAATCGGCCAAAGAGTACTACTAGTACTTTACTGATGTACTTTTTCAGTTATTTTTTTTTCAATTTTCTCGAAATTTGCTCTAACGAATTTGATTAAAATTCAAAAATAAATTATTTATTAGACGCTCTTTAAAATGTATATTCCTCATTTTGTGATTGAAATCTTCCTGAAGACCACTTTACTCTTGTACTCCATAGAAAAGATAGGAGAAATGGTTGCCATGGTAACAAAATATAAATATTTTCCCCATACTTATAAATTGTATCCGAATTCATATGTTCCGTACTGTCGGGAATTAAACCATGTCGACACCAGAAATCTGGTGTGAGAAGCACAGTACGCAACTTTCGATTACCGAAGGTAAGAGAAAGTTGTGTGCTATTACGACCAGTCCCCTGAATTTTTGTTATTATTATGATTAAGTCCATATGTACAAACTTTACTCTTGTACTCCATAGAACACACAGTCTTTGCGGCAACTTAGGCCATTTAGACTTTGACGATAACCGTTATTGATTAATATACGTATTGGGCGTCAAGCATTATTATTTAAGCCATTTGGATTTATAAATTTTATTAGATCTTGAATCGGCGAAAACTAAATATATGTCGACACGAAATTTTGCAGTCTTATAAAGGAGATTAATATATGGACCCTGTTATGCAATGGTGTGTCAAAGACCAAACATCGAGTTTTGAGAAAAATCAACATTAAAGTTTTTTGTTTTCATTGGATTATATACAGGGGCGGATATTTTAGAATGACATTAAAATGTTTCTACCCCACTATGCTATTTACTAAATAGTGAATAGGCCTTTCAACTCAAACGGAATGTACTTATTTTTTAGTTAAAGCTATTAAAAAACATTAATATCTTTGTGCATTATAGGGATGGGGCATTAACCCCCTGGTTAATGCCTTTCATATCTCCCCACTCCCCCCCCCCCCCCTTTTAAGTAAAATGCGAGCCTTCACCGCGAAATTACTCTCAAAATAATTTGAATTCCATTTATAAATAATTATTTTAATTTTTATTTTATTTTCATATTCAAAAAGAATCGTTTTTCTCAGTCAAGTTATTTATTTCTATCATTTTTTTTTCAACGATAAAATGCACAATAATTACCTTTAATAAGACTCTCAAGAGGGTGTGCTGCTTGACGGTGAGGTCAGGGCGGGTTACACTATATTAATTATTCACTTTGATTCAATTTTAAACACACAAAAGAGATCAGCGCCTGCCTGTTTTGGCCAAGCACTCGACTCGAGTGAACGAGAGAGAAACTTGTCTCTTATCTTTGTATAGGAATAAAATAGATGAAAATAACAATTCCCTTTTGATTAAAAGGCAAAAAATACCTTTTGGCTCTAATCTAACTATTTTAAAACTGGAAAATAATGTCAACAAGTGATTTGGAATATTCCAAGGACTTTTCTTAAATAATCAACCGTTCATCCCCCTCTAATCAAAATAATAATAACGCTATTTTTTGAATATTTTCTATTTATTTGGTTTTGATCTAGCTAAAAATAAAATTTAAAAACATTCTTTTCTAATTTTTCAACCCTTAATCCAATCCTAATAAATAAAATATTTAATAATGCTATTGCCTTTCGGCGAGCTTCTTGCGTCTAGTCAGAAAAAATTAAAAACCCTGAAAAAACTTCCCGGGATCCGCCCTTGGGTTTAAGCACATAGTATAATTTTCAGAACGTCTTTATTTTAGGGCCAGTGGTTTATGTTTTAACGCTCCCTTAAAAATATTTATCGTATGACGCCCCCCCCCCCCCCCCCACACATATTTAATAAAATAATACAAAAAACAAAAAATTTTTAATACTAAAAAATATAAATTTATATAAAAATATGTTTTTACTTTCTCCTTACCTATGTATATGTAATATATATAGGAGAGAAAGTATTGATTTCATGTCAAAA
>JAKCPI010024278.1:0-55681 GCA_023213315.1 Euborellia annulipes | reverse complement strand
AGTAGGTGTACACAATTTTAGGTCGCGGTTCACCTCATCAACTATGTACCTGTGTCAGGGAAAAATTATAAATCCAAAGAAAAGGCCAAATTTAATTAATAAAACCGCTTAATAAAAAGGAGTAGTGAGATCTAATGTGCTGTCAAGTTAAAACATCGCGAATTTATTAAAGGAGTCGAGAATATAGTTTACTTCAATTAAAAACGTATGTTTTTCTATATTACATGTCCATTTATATTTATTGATTTCACATTTTTTACAAAGAGAAACAAAGAGGTTGTCCTCTGCTTGATGCAAATAAACATACACACATATATATCGAGATGATATATCTGTATATATATTATTTATTTGTTTGAGACTATAGTTTCGAAGACTTGGTCTTCATCATCAGTCTTTCTTCAATTATAAATGTTTTTTCATGGAGTCAATATCATATGGATATTGAAAACTTGGTGTTCTTTCGTCACTGCTGGAGGGCTAGGAACCAATAAACTTTATTAGTTCCTAGCCCTCCAGCAGTGACGAAAGAACACCAAGTTTTCAATATCCATATGATATTGACTCCATGAAAAAACATTTATAATTGAAGAAAGACTGATGATGAAGACCAAGTCTTCGAAACTATAGTCTCAAACAAATAAATAATATATATACAGATATATCATCTCGATATATATGTTTTTTTGTTTTATACAAGGATGTGAAATCTTCGAAAGATACCGCGTTGCACCGACGCTGGCATGCACGATTCAAAGGTTGCATAAACTCGCAACCTATGCCTACGTACTAAAACACACCCTACACACATATACCATTCTCCTCTACGGAACTGCCGTTAGGTACTACTTCGTAGATACATGTATACATTATATATATTATATTCATATATACTACCTCGATATATATGTGTGTATGTTTATTTGCATCAAGCAGAGGACAACCTCTTTGTTTCTCTTTGTGAATCAACAACTCTGCTACTCTCGGCAAAACAAAATTTTTCACATTTTTGAGTTGAAATTATTTTCCTAAAAATTTGGCTTTAGGTATTGTTTTGTTACCAATCACGTAAAAGCCAAGTTTTAGGAAAATAATTTCAACTAAAAATGTGAAATCAATAAATATAGATGGACATGTAAAATGAAAAACATGCGTTTTAATTGAAGTTACTATATTCTCGACTCATTTAATAAATTGATGATGTTGAACTTGGCAGCACATTAGATCTCACTACTTTTTTGGCAAACGGTTTTTATTAATCGAACTTGGCCTTTTTTTACACATGTGTTTTTGTTGGGATTTCACTTCTTTTTCTAAGTGAATGCGTATTTATGCACTTGAAGAAGGGAATGTTTCGGTTTTCAATTTTCTCCTTTATTAATGTGCAAAGCTCTACCAGTATGCCAAATTTCAGCATTCTAGATTCAGTGTATTTTTACTCTGTGTCTATAAATTTTACAGGGGCAACCTCTTTGGAGGGTCTAGCTGCGCCATGCGTGCCGAAGGCGCAGCTAGTAAAAATATAATTTATCAATAGTTAGTTATTTAAAAAATTCACTATTGAATATATATTTAAAACAATAATTTAAAATTTTTAAAACAATATTTAGAAAATAGTAAATACTCACGTAACAAGTTCTGCTTTAGTCGGAGCAACAAGTTTAATCATTTGGGCATTTAATTCATTAATTAATAAAAAGAGAGTTTTTTATCTGTAAAACAATATACAATATGTTTATGAGAATTATAAATATATATGAAAGAAATAAAATATTTATTTATGAGTAGAGACCGGATTTTTATGCAGTAAAAACTGCCAAAATATGCAGTTAAAAAGGCTGAAATATGCAAGTAATATGCAGAATACGTTGAAATATGCAAATATATGCAGTAAAAATTGGCAAAATAAATTTTTTTATGCACTAAAAAATTAAAATTGAAGACAAAAAGACTATAATATATTTGAAGGAGTGCTATGAAAGAAATAAAATGATAAAGTAAGTTATAGGGACCAAGTGTTAAATATGTAGGTACTTTTATTGATAATCAGTAGAGATTGTGGTGTTGGTGCAAGGTGAAACATCTTTAATAAAGATAAGAGTAAATAAATATTTTATTTAATATGGATTTACTATGAGTTAAGGATACTGGGTCACTTATTTCACATTAAAATTAAAAAATTAAAAGATATAAAATTTTTTTTCTTTTTCAATATATATATTTCGGGCTATCAACCCATCTTCAGGAAATACAGAAAGTAACTGTTACTTGATAGCCCGAAATATATATATTGAAAAAGAAAAAAATTTTATATCTTTTAATTTTTTAATTTTAATGTGAAATAAGTGACCCAGTATCCTTAACTCATAGTAAATCCATATTAAATAAAATATTTATTTACTCTTATCTTTACTTTTATTGAGTAAAAAATTTCACAAAATGCTCATTATATTTAAAATATTAAAAAAATCTTTAAACTCAATGAAATAATAGGTGCTCTTGAATAAAATGAACATCATAAATATAATAATGTTTCAAAAAATGTGATCGAAAAAATATGGGGGGGGGGGGGGGTAGGGGTTTTATTTAACAGACAAATTCCAAATTATCTTCAAATTAATATGTCTAGGGTCTCTTAAAATGTAATGGGGGAAATTTAAACGAACTTTATATATATATTTCTTCATTCTTTCTCCGAAAATTTACTTTTAAAAAATCTGTATTTGGCGCGAAATAGGAAATATTTGACAAAAAAATCCTTCAAATATGCAATTTTACTCAAAATATGCAGTATAAAATTTAACCCACATTATCCTAGATGCATGATTCGGATAGATAATTGATCCCCTGGGTCGTATGTGGCGGCAAACAAAATATGCAATTGCATAGGAATCCGGTCTCTATTTATGAGCAAGTCATTTTTTAAATTCTATAAAAGAAATTCTAAAACGCTCACCCGATGCATTTCCTCGGACTAAAACATTACTTAATCTAATAATTGGACTAAGAAGATCGTTGCCAGTGCCGATTGTGCCAATTTGATGCATTTTTAGGACATATTTGTCATCTTGTTTTTGTAAAAGGACCACATAGTCTTCCAATAATACTATGTGTAGTTCAATATTTTTAGACGTATTTTTACACGAATTCTGCCAAATAAGAATTCCCTCGTAGAGTAATTTATGTTTTGTTAAATCAAATGACTAAAACAAATAGAAAAATAATTATTAAATTTATGTAATATTTTATTGGATAAATTAAAGCAAAAAAAAAAAAAAAAAAAAAAAAAATAATCGATCAAATTGCAATACCTTGAATTCTCCGGATGCCTGGTGATCTGCTTTATCGAAGGCAGTTCTGTCCAGCCGTTTCTGAATTTCAGCTAAGCGATGACGATCCTCTGCTTCACGAACAGCTTGATTTACATGATTAAGGATTTCTTTAGACCGTTCTACTGCTCGACAAACCCCTGTATACTCGGAAGTTTTAGGTGATGTACATTTTGCCAAAGATTCAAAAAGAAGAGGATATTTAGTAAGTCTAAAAAAATAAATAAACAAAGATAACTCAATTATATATTTTAAATTATTTAATTTTAAAAGAAAATTAACTCATTAAATGAAATTGTGTTGGAAAATGAGAGATTATGTTTTGTATTAAATAAATAGAGGATGTTGAGGACGAATCGGATGTTCGGTCTAAAATATAATATAATTAAAGTAAAGAAAATTTAAAAAAATTTAAGAAACTTTTTAAAATATAAAATTCTAGGTAGGTTTCTGACTGAGTCATGCTAAAAAAGCATATGTCTTTTATTTTTTTGTGAAACCTACCTAGAATTTTATATTTTTAAATTTTAAAAATTTCTTTAATTTTATAATTAAATATGTTTCACCAAGAACCTACACCATTCTCCCTTAACAAAATAGAACCTGGCCACCGAGCGATTCTCGGTAACTTGTTCCTTCAGTTAATAGCTATATATTAATCCCCCCCCCACTTCCTGCACCTCCACCCCACCCCGAAACCCCGTACCCCCCTGCCACTGCACCCCCCACATCTATCCCTCACCCGCGGCCACACACAAAGTTTTTGCATTTCTAGCCTTCAGTGTATTAGGTATATAAATAAATAAGGTATATTTTTTTTTTTTAATCAAATAACAATTTTTGAGTTCATCTATTAAATTGTCAAATTAATATTTGTGGGATTTAAAACTCGATTTTTAATCAATTAAATTTATTGAACCAATTATTTTACATGAATTAATGTATACATTGTATTTGAGCTTCGACTTCGGAGATTACTTCTCCACCATCGACTGTCCTTGATCATCTTTTTAGTCCTTGTTTTTAATAAGAGGAAAAAACTAATTAAATAAAAAAACCTCTTTTCCGATAATTATTCCAATTCCATATCCCATCTCCTATTCACCCATTCACCAATCAATTAAATTGCCCAACTTTTAATATATGATAATAATAATTATAATGATCTTATTGTGGGATATAAAATTAAAAAACCAATTATTTATTAAAAGGAAATTGAATAAAAATGTAAATATACATTTTTATCGAGACAACCACCTGTGAATAATTATTTCAATTAACAAAAAACCCATCAAAAACAACTTAGCCGAAGATGAGACCGTGACAGATCGAATCCCCCCCCCCCCCCCCCCTCCCAACCCGTGAATTTCATCCAAATCGCTAGAGCCGTTTTTGAGAACCCGATTGGATATAGATATATTGATATATACAATAATTGCTTGTTTAATATAATAAGAAAGATAAGATAATTTAATAATAATTGTTTTTCTTCAAGGTTCCCATCTTTAGATCATCTTCATAAATTTTTTGTAAAAAACTTGTATAACACCTTCTATATTTTAGCTCTGAAGATGATCTAATAAAAAAAAACCGAAATCTTGGGGTTAAACAATTAAAGTGTTATTTTTGACCGGAAAACACAATACGTCCACAACCTTAATTAAAATTTTTACGATTCATGCACAATATCAAACAATTAAATAATTAGAGATATGTAATAAAAAAATGTAATAATCTGATATTGTGACATAAAACAAATTAACAAAAATATAATCAATTACCTTTGCATGCCTGTTGGCCTTAGATCTTTGAGTTGTAATCTCCTACAAAGAGGATTGGCCTCCAGCATCATTTAGGAAAGAATTTAGTCTTGCATCTTTTCTTCGTCTCTCTTTGAGAGCCTCTAATGCAATTTGCTGTCGAGCGCAAAAAGTAGCAGCAGCTCTTTGAAAGTGATCTCCAGCAGGACCATCGAACTGAAAAACATTGTAATGAACAACATATAATAAGATTTAATGAAAAATTATAATAATATGAAAAGTTGCAAATGTAAATAAATTTCATAATTTTTTAAGAGAAATTAAATGGCTAGCCTATACCGGGTGAGTTTTTTATCTTGAGACAGTCTTATAACTCAAAAACAGTGCATTATATGAAAAAAAGTTTCAAATAAAAGTTTATTTATATGGAGGGGGAAACTAAACTACGCTATTGTTTGTTTACCTACAACAAGCTTTCAAGGGTATTTCAAGGTCAAGTTCTGTTTTTTAAATAGAAACCTATATATTTGTTTACATATTCTGAATCTACAAAAAAAACTGAACAACTTTCATTAGAACTATTTTTTTATTCGACATCAAATAAACAAAATATTAAATCAATTAGATCTCAGAAAAAAACCCTAATAATTATTTTTAACAATTATTCAGCTTAATTATCAAATAATAATGATTAAATAATTAATTATTAAATAAATAATTATTAAATCGAAAAGTCAAAACAATGAAAATAAGTGTTTATAATGATCTTAAAACTTCATTATACACAGATTTAAGAGATTATTTTCTACTTATTAGAACAACTTAAAATTCTTGAGTTTAAAAAAGTTTATTTCTCGTGTCAATCCAGTAGATAGTTATATTGTATTACCATAATAAAAATGGATCATTTTTTGTTGAAGACAGAATTAAAATGGTCATAATTTATGGTGAATGTGGAAGAAGTGTTATGGGGCTGCCATTGAAATGGATGCCGAGCATTTCCTGACAGGGATACACCCTCACGAGCTTCATTTTATCGTGTTGTAAATCTGTTAAAAAAACATCAGGAAATGTAAAGGGTACGAAGAAACTGAAACATGCCAAAATAACGAAATTGAAACTGGAATTCATCCAGAAAACTTGCGATAACACTCTGGAATATCACAGAACAGTGTGGAAAATTTATTAGATTATTAATTATTATTAAATTATTTATTTAATAATTAAATATTTGATCATTATTATATGATAATTAAGTTGAATAATTGTTAAAAATAATTATTAGGATTTTTTTCTGAGATCTAATTGATTTAATATTTTGTTTATTTGATGTCGAATAAAAAAATAGGTATATTTCAGACAATCTGGAAGATTATGGAATGCCTTTCGCACCATACATTGGCGACCAATTTATTCTAATGCATGATAACGCTCACCCTCACGACCCAGAAAGTTTGTCGCTATTTGTCAGTAGTGAATTTGTCGACAATGAATTGGCCTGCACGCTCTCCAGGTTTAAATCTTATTGAGCATATCTGGGACATGTTGAGAGACCATTGAAGAAGATGTTGCGGTCAAGGATAGACATAGAAATGTGTTTATATAGAAAGTTACTAATATCACCCATAGAGGGACTACATTAAAAGAAAATCAACTCAAATCAATACAAATGGTACAATACAATTAATATTGTTAATATCCAAACAAATTGAGATATTTAATAAATTAATAGACTGTTACTAAATGTAATAAGAATGAAACAATTATCGAGTTAATTAAACAAAATGTTTAAACGACAAATAAGTATAAACACCAAGCCCAGTGAAATGTTTTGTAGAAAGAATTATACCTGTAGAATCGATTTCAATAAATCAGTCAGCCCAGCCAGTCGGCTGGAGTCAACTCACAATGTTTGTTCAGTTGTTTTATTTCCTTCTGAATTATTGTTGGCATTCGGACCCCGACACCCAACAAAGAGATCTCTCAGCTTCTGTTACCTGAAGGAACTGAAAAATGCAATTCTTGAGGAAGCGTATCGAATACCTCAAAAATTCATTGATAACACAATTAAGAGCATGCCTAGGAGAGTTAAAGTGTTATCAGAGCCAGGGAGGGAATGCAAATTATTAAAACAATTTAAATTTTTTATAAAGAAAAAAATACAGTCAAACATTAAATCACTTAATTTCAGATAAAACATATTTTTTAATTTTAGATTATTTTAAAATTTTGCAATTTGTTAATTAATGTCAAAATTAGTTCAAAATTATCAAAATCACTTAAAAAATAAAATGACTAATATATATATATATAAAATAAGCATATTTTTCAGGCTTTTTTCGTCGTTCCGCTAATTTTGTCCTGAGTATATATTAAAACCCATAATTTAAAATTTATTTAAAATAATTAATGTAAAGATTTAAGGGTATCTTTTTTGAAAAAAGATGGAATTTTTCAAAAATCAACCCAATTATATAATATTGAGAAGTGAATTTATTTTTATTTAGCGCTTGGGTTCGATTCCCAAGGGGACGAAAACCCTCTGATATGCAATGTAAAAATATTTCTACTAAAATCTTTGATTTGTCTTCCTAAATAAAAATAAATTCACTTTTCAAATAAAATTTTTTAATTCAATTAGCTGTTTTTCTTATTAGAACTTGGAATAAGAATAGAACAAAAATAATGCTAAAGTTCCTCCTGGGACCAAAAGTTCACTTTTTATGAATCATACCGCTTACTTGACCCCTCAGGAGTCTATGTTTCAAATTTCAAGTCAATCGGTTAAGCCGTTTAACCTGGAGATCGGTGAACATAGAGATATAGAATCCTAAAACTATTATATTGACCCTCCTGTCTAGCAGGATGGCCGCCCGAAGGAGGGCTTCTCAGCTGGTATATATCTATCTAGATAAATTTCTAACGATTACTCTTACTAATCTAGAATGAGAACATTGCACCAATAGGTAATAATTTTATTGCCTCTAGTGGAAATTACCTATACAAATGCAAACAGTTTAAATAAATTCCACCCTAGATAATAATATTATTTGTGTTCTAGTTAATTTTGGCATCAAGGTCATCGCTCTGACTAACTAGCGCACTTACTTACCTATACGATTACACGTTTTGCATTTAGGTATAGGTATATATATATATATATTTCATATTATTAATAATAATAATCTAAGAACGGGTTCTACGAGGCTCCGGTCCAATGTGCCGCTTTCAATTTGACCAAGACCTATTTGGGAATCATGATAATTTAAGCGATTCACATTATATTATCTACATATATTCTAATATATCAAATAATATTATAATCTCATAATAAATATATCTCAATTCACAAAACATTTATTCAAATACATATATTATAAATGTTAAAATATAAAACTCTGAAATTTAATCGTCAACTTTAGCTATGATAAACCAATAAAAATGTTTCACTATAAACCAAGACCGCGTTCCCTAAATTCGATCAATAAAAATAAATTAATAAATTAAATAAATAAATAAAAAAGAGTATTAGCGGACCTATGTCCTATGATTTTTTAGGGAGATAAACTTTTTGGCCCCTCGAAACGCTGCCCGCCGGGGTAACCATCTACCAAATCTATCTGTTACGCTTAAAGTGATACGTTGAAGGATCTCCAAAAGTTTCTTCACCGATTTCTTTGAAATTTTCACACAACATTCCATTCAAATACACGAGTGTTTAAATTATTTTGTTTATTGGGCCTCCGAGGAGCGGGCCGCCTCTTACAAAGACAAAAGTTCACCACACAAACTTCACACTTTCAGCTTCAGAACAAATAAATTCAGATTCAGAGCGGGTGGATGAGAGAGCCAGGATTAATCCTGACTCACATTTCACATTTCTTTTTTTTTTTTTGTATTAACAATTAACAATCATACGCCACCCGCTCTATATGTTCTTCTGCCGAAAGTGTAAAAATTAAGGAGAGATCCCCTCATCGCTCTATATGTCATATTATTTATTGTTTTTTGCGACATACCCAGGGCGATGAGGGGCCCCACCGCTTTATGCCACCACACTCCCTTCCACGAGAGTGTGATGGCCTCGACCCTGACCGAGCCCGCCCCGACGCCAAATCGCTCCGCAATATTGTCCACCAGACTGGAGTTGCCCCTATATTTTTCTATTTTGTTTCGGTGGGCAACACCCAGTCCTGCAAGCGCGGAGACGATCTGGACGTCCAAAACCCACACCACCCCCGACGCATCCTTTGCCACGATGTCTGGCTTTCTATTGCCTGCCGAGCTGGAGTACAAGTACTCCAACTCGACACGCATTCCCTTTTTGATCAAATCATCGGCCAGACATCGTACCACCGCGTCATGCCTCTTAACCCGCCCATCCGCGGTCCTATCACAACATTGGATGATGTGCGCCGTTGTCTCAGTTCGTCTGCACCCAGCCCGGCACATCGGGGGCCCCTCCGGCCGTCTTCCCCTGCTGGTTCTTACGGCTGAAGGAAGGGACCCCGATCTCAGCCTACAAAATTCTATAAAAGTATTGTTTTTGATTACTCCTGGGCGCAGCATCCAATTATATGAGTTCTATAGTGTTTTTATAGATATCACACCTGTGGCATGTAAAAAATATTTTTCGAAGAAACAACGCCCAGAGCCTCTCTGGGGGGTAAAAGCAAACAAACAAGATGGCCAATTCTTTGTAAATATAAATAGCACTTGATTCATAAAATATAGTTTTCTTTACCCCTTTGTAGTTGCATTTCTTTGTTTAAGTATTTACTGTTAACGTTAACGTGTACCATCCTTGCTCTTCTTCGTCTCTCATTAAATATTAAATATATCGTAGGGATATTCTTGGGTGACTTTGACCAGGTGAAGAAAGACTCAAGTATTTTCAATAATATTGGTTTTTTTAATGTTTTTTAAATAATAATATAACAAAATGCTTTATAATAGAAATATAAAACTGGAGATGTTCGTGTATCGTGTCTTGAGTAAAAATAAACTGTTAACTTGCCTTGGGATTTTAACACTGATAAACTGATAACTGACTCTTTACACTCGGATAATGAAACCAACTCTTTTAACAAGTTTTGAGGATGAGGAAAACGATCCGGATAGGTCTGGACCTCATCAAAATTCATCTTAATGGACTTTTTCTTAATTAAAGTAATTAATGACAGATAAAAATCTTAATAAAAAATTTTGTTTACTTTTTTTTTCAATTATCTTTTATTTATTAATTGGTTTTTTAATTTTAAAACCCATAATACTATATAACAAATTTTAATATACTATTAAAAATAGGAAATTTTAATAATTTTAAACCGGGGGGGGGGGGGGAAAATAATTTTATTTTTTTTGATTATTATTTCCCCAATTGGCTTCGGGAAGATGGCCATTATAATTATCTACTCTTATTAAACGAGCAAAAATTGTATATTTATTTGTATATATATTTGTTTGTATATTTGTATCTTGGTTATATTTTGAAAACGACTCTACCGATTTTGATGAAATTCACGGGTTAGGGGGTTTTTGGGGTGACAATTCGATCTGTCACGGTCTCATCTTCGACAAAATTGTTTTTGATGGGTTTTTTCGTAATCAAATTAATTATTCTCAGGTAGACAAATCCCATTCTTAGGGTTTTAAAAAAGGTTACTCTTTTCCTTTTGTACCCAGGCAGACAATGGGTTGCCTTAATTCATTGTTCTAAAAGGCCTTGAAGAAGTATTGTGATTGTGGATTTTAACATATTTTGTTCTCCATAAACGTTAGAAATATTAATAAACGTTTTATAATTGTTTTTATAAAGAACTTTATTTATTTAATAGAATAAAAAATAATCAAGAATTTATTTAAAAATATATTTCGCATAAGCAGGTCTCAATTTTCTGAAAAAACAACACATTTTGATAGGTTTTATTTATTAACAATTGGATGAATAAAAATGAATCATATGGTTGAATCAAAACAGGTGCAGGAGGTGGGGTGCAGTGGTGGGGGATCCGGGGGTAGGGCGAGGTTTCGGGGGTGGGGTCAAGCGGGGTGGGGGGGGGTACAGTGGGCGAATACTATATATATTTGTATTTTTTTTTAATTTGAAAACGGCTCTCAAATAAAAATCGACCTTTTTATCAGAATTTTAAATTAAAAATAATATTAAAATAAAGGTTTTAACTGAAGGAAGAAGTTACCGGTCGCTGGTGCCTCCAGGTACTTATTTATTATATACTGAAATTTCAAACAGATATATCGCTAAAAGTTTACATTCAAAAATTTTGGTGGCGACCTTGACCGGACCGGACTTTCTTGAGGTGATTGTCCAGACAGGATGGACTACGGAACTAACAGATAAAGGAGACGTAGAAGAGTTCAAGACATATTAACATTGGGATTTAGTAAATTAACCTAAAACCCAAAAGGGCTAAGAGTTTGTAAATAAATAAATTAACTAACAGTGGTATTTAGTACATAATATATAAGTACCTGGAGGCACCGAGCGATGCTCGGTAACTTCTTCCTTCAGTTAAAATCTTTATTTTAATATTATTTTTAATTTAAAATTCTGATAAAAAGGTCGATTTTTATTTGAGAGCCGTTTTCAAATTAAAAAAATACAAATATATCTATATAGTATTCGACCACTGTACCCCCCACCTCCACCCTGCTCGACCCCACCCCCGAAACCTCGCCCTACCCCCGGATCCCCCACCACTGCCCCCACATCCACCACATCCACCCCCGCTCCGCATCAAGATCGCTTTCTCATCCTCAAAACTTGTTAATAGAGTTTGTTTCATCAAAATCGTTAGAGCCGTTTTAAAATAAAAAAAAAAATACAAATACTTATATATATATATATACCTGGAAGACCGAGCTTTGTTCGGGTTTAGTTAATGCTTGACAACAACACACCACAATCACAATAGTTCTTCAAGGCCTTTGAGAACAAAGGATTAACCCAACCCATTGTCTGCCTGGGTACAAAAGGAAAAGAGTAACCTTTTTTAAAACCCTAAGAATGGGATTTGTCTACCTGAGAATAATTAATTTGATTACGAAAAAACCCATCAAAAACAATTTTGTCGAAGATGAGACCGTGACAGATCGAATTGTCACCCCAAAAACCCCCTAACCCGTGAATTTCATCAAAATCGGTAGAGCCGTTTTCAAAATAGAACTAAGATACAAATATATATACAAACAAATAAATAAATAGTACCTGGAGGCACCGAGCGATGCTCGGTAACCCCTGACCCCCACACCCCCCCTCCCGAAACCATACACCTCGCCCCCAACACTGCACCCCCACTCCACCCCAACCGCCCCTCCCACCCCCGGACCCCCCCACAACTGCACCCCCCCCCCCACCCCCCACATCCATCCCCACCCCCGACCCAGTTTTTGCATTTCTATCTTTCTAATGGTCCACATATTATGTGTATATTTGTTTACTCGTACACCAATTTGCCCACATTCGTTCATATTGATAAACATTATAAAAAATACATAAGAAAATAATAATAAAAAAAATAATCGTATAGGATCTGAAATAAAAACATAAAATTATTTATTAAATACATAGCTATATATAATATATTCAATTATTTCCACACTTATAATAAAGTCTAATTCAAAAATATTCATTTTAGTAAAAGTAAAAAGCAAGGATTTTTAAAATAGTTCTGTGGTCCAATGCTAGAGTGTCGGCCTCATATGCAAGAGGTCCCAGGTTCTAATACGACTTCCGCCGAATCATTTTTTTTTTATTGAGATTTTCATCTATCAATAATTACTTTAATTAAGAAAAAATCAATTAAGATGAATTTTGATGAGGTCCAGACCTAGCCAGATCGTTTTTTCATCCTCAAAACTTGTTAATAGATTTTGTTTCATCAAAATCGGTAGGGCCGTTTTCAAAATAGAACCAAGATACAAATATATAAATAAATAAATATATATAAATAAATAAATATACAATTTTTGCTCGTTTAATAAGAGTAGATAAGTAAATAGGTTTTTTTTTTGTCTATTTTTTAGTTTGATCTAAATTGTAACTTATCAGAGAGACTTTGTACATCTATAGCAAATGTCCAAAAGTTGATTGATGTATGACGCTTATTTTTAAGGTCACCGCTTCCGCACTATAAACTAACGTAACGCATATAAAACGTTTCTTTCCTTTTTTTTTTTAATTAAATGTTCTTTCTGGCCTTCATATTATTTAATTCTCGATAATTTTTTTAGGTAGATTATATACTAGTATTTTTTAACGTGAAGGTGGAAAATTTTTCAAAGGGTTTTAAAAAAATTAAAAAAAAAAAAAAATTGAAAAAAACCATCAAATTTTAAATGTGTATTTACACAATCCACCTGTGAATAAATATTTGGATTAACAAAGAAACCTAAAAAATTAATGTTACCTGAAAGATGAGAGACCAAGTATTTTTTTATCCAATAATTTAAAAAATGTTTCCCCAAATACCAACCCCAAATTTCCTTAAAAACTATTGAAAGATGAGACCCTGAGAGAGCGAATTATCAGCCCCCGAACCCGAGGGTACCGCGACATTTCAGCCCCCGACAAAATATCCCAAGGACAAAATATCCCCCGACATAATATCTTCTGACAAAATATTCCCCAGTATAAGGGAGAATACAAAAGAGATTAAGTGAGAAGCTTATAATCATAGTTTTGAATAATATAAACAGACTTTCATATTTTGGCGGCTAATTAGCCGTTTGAAAGTGCTGCTGTCTGTCGTTAGATTTTCTAGCTAACAATTTATTATTTTTACTATCTATAATATAGTATTTATCATCTATATTTACTTATTTATCGTCTATGTTTACATTACACAATTATTGATTGTTTGTTAAAAGTGTTATTAATCATTATAGTTATTAATTATTATTATTATTGAATTACATTAATTTTATATTTAAAAAAAAAAAAATCATTTTTTTATGAAAATGTCATTTTGGGGTTTTTGTTTGTTTAATTTTGAGCTTCTTTAGTCGGTTTTTACATTTGACATCACTCTTAGGGGAAAAATTCTAAGTGTTGGCAACACTGAAAATACCCTACATTTGAGAAAATATCAGTTTGGGATGTTTTTTTCCCCCCAATAAATTTTGATATTAATATAGCCCCCCAAACACACCCCGCCCGACGATTGGCTGGTTCGGTTTTCAATGTGTGTTTGATTAGAAAAAAATGGGAGCCCCAAACACACCCCGCCCGGACTAAACTTTCGGAGGTTCGGTTAATATATATTCAGTTCGGCTCGGTTGGGTTCGTATAGCTCCTTTTCGGGCTGACGCCAACCGAACCGTCTAAAAACCAGCCCGAAAAGGAGCTATACGAACCCAACCAAGCCGAACTGAATATATATTAACCGAACCGGAGTCGATTTGCATTACTCATAAGATTCACGAGGGGAAGGGTTATTTTGTCATGAGATATTTTGTCTGAAGGATATTTTGTCGGGGGATATTTTGTCGGGGGCTGAAATGTCGCGGAATCGAACCCGAGAATTTCATCGAAATTATTAAAGTCTTTTTCCAGAAACCGATTATCTATATATATAAAATTCTTTGCCCGATACACTCACTCACTCATCATTTTTTTTATATTTACTCTTTAGAAAACTGAGAGTTATTTATTTGCAAATATCTAAATATTTGCAAATATCTAAAAAATAATTTCAACCTCCCAAAATGTGAGTGGGGGCAAAAAAATTAATACCCTCTCCGATATAGATCAAATTTTGTAATGTTAGTTTTTAAGACTATATAAAATGTATGCTGTAAAAATCAATAGCCAAAATGAGTGTGTGGGGGCGAAAGAGGGGGCAAAAATATTACAAATATATATTACAGACCTAATAATCACATGCCGAGACGCTGCCCGCCAGGGCCACCTGCCCGGAGGGCTGAGCTGTAGAGGGCGTGCCAAAGGCTCGCCTGGAACAGCTCGTTAAGATATATAAATTGATATATATTTACTAATTAATTGATTCTAATTAGGTTGCCATGGAAACTAATGTAATTCAATTATTATTATTATTGATATAGGAAAATAAACAAACATTTGTTTAATGAATTGACTGTAAATAAATAATCAAAATCTCATTCAATGATTTCATCTTCTGCCTGAAATAAAAAGAAAGTTTAAATGATTATTATTTTTCAAATAAATATAAATTGCTTAGATTTGAACGCAAAAGTGAATGTAATATTCCATTAAGGTTGAAATTGACCAGGTAATTTTTTATACATATTTGAAAATGAAAACAATATTGTTTTCATTTTCAAATATGAGTCATTTTTTTTTTTTTGTTTTTGTTCTCCAACTAATATTAATGTCCATTGAAATCTTATCAGTATGCTATCTCCTTTCTTATTTTTAAACCTTCTACCTATACCTAAACCTCTAAGTAATTACCTAATTATATACATGAAAAACGAGTGACTATATAAGTGCATGGTGTATGTTTCTTTCTATTTTAATGAGTATCTCATGAGTGTAAAAAAATATTATTATTAATTTTTTTTTTTGGACATTATATAGATGGCATATTTTTTAATTTTCAAGGAATTCTACTTTTCCCTAATAGCTTGTCATCGGCTTTTTGAACTTACAATCACTTGAATACTGGGTAAAAGTACTACAAAGGAATAGAAAAAAAAAACATATTATAAAAAAAAAAAGCTTTCCATATTCATTTTGATATTTGATGAAACAAATATCTATGAATATACCGGGTGAGTTTTTTTTATCTTGAGACAGTCTTATAACTCAAAAACAGTGCATTATATGAAAAAAAGTTTCAAATAAAAGTTTATTTATATCAGGGGGGAAACTAAACTACGCTATTGTTTGTCGACCTAGAACAAGCTTTCAAGGGTATTTCGAGGTCAAGTTCTGTTTTTTAAATGGAAACCTATATGTTTCTGTACATATTCTGAATCTACAAAAAAAAACTGAACAACTTTTATTAGAACTATTTTTTTATACGACATCAAATAAAAATAAACTGCAACGGATCGTTGCTAAACTTTATCCAAATTCATTTGAAATATTAATATGTTCTAGAGTAAAGTACTTTAAAATATAATTTTACTAAAAACTTTATTTAACCTTTTTTGTGGTCCCCAAGGTACTTAATTAGGATATTAAATTTCATCAAAATTGGTTAAGTCATTTTCAAGATATTTAGAAAAAACTAAAAAAGTACTGAAATAAAGTACTAATGTTTGTGGACCGATATGTACCAAAAACTAATCAGCGCTTCATTTTGTTAAAATACTGGTAGGTTTTCAATTTCAATTCAATCGGTGCAACGGTGTGGAAAAATTCGTGGACGAAAAAAACGATAACACACATCACATCCATCCATCCATCCGCACGCACTTCCAAAAAAAATGGCACTTTTTGGCCTCTCGACGAGATTCCAGGTAATTTTTGGCAAAACCGTCACGTGCTAAAATTCAATCTCATTGAATACTTCAATTTGTGACCTTAATTGAGTCCATGGGTTCCGTAGTCTTTACCTGAGGACCCTTTGAAGTCGCGCTTGCCGCGAGACCCATTACAATACTTTCTCCCATGCTTCGCATTGGATAAAGTAAAAAATATTAAATAAATAAGATCTCAAAATAAACTGCAACGGATCGTTGCTAAACTTTATCCAATGTACTATCTTATTCTAGGGTAAAGTACTTTAAAATATAATTTTACAAAAAAACTTTATATGACCTTTTTGGTGGTCCTCACGGTACTTAATTACAATATTAAATTTCATCAAAATTGGTTTAGTCATTTTCAAAATATTTAGAAAAAACTAAAAAAGTATTGAAATAAAGTACTAATGTTTGTGGGCCGATATGTACCAAAAACTAATCAGCGCTTCATTTTGTTAAAATAATGGTAGGTTTTCAATTTCATTTCAATCGGTTCAAAGGTGTGGAAAAAATCGTGGACGAAAAAAACGATAACATACATCCATCCGCACGCACTTCCTGAAAAAATCGCACTTTTTGGCCTGTGGACGAGACCCCATGTAATTTTTAGCAAAACCGTCACGTGCTAAAATTCAATCTAAATGAATACTACAATTTGTGACTTTAATTGAGACCATGGGTTCCGTAGTCTTTACCTGAGGACCCTTTGAAGTCGCGCTTGCCACGAGACCGATTACAATACTTTACCCATGCTTCGCATTGGATAAAGTAAAAAAACATAAATAATAATTTTTAACAATCAAATAATAAAGAGCGCTTTTTTCGATATACGGTAGCCTTCCTCTATATTCCTCTATGGTCTAAAGCTTCCAAGAAGTAAAATAGCTGCATCAATGGAGCCTAGAGATGTAGCCATACCCCCACCCCAAGGACAGGCCTCATAGAATGAGGTAACGTGGAACCACGAACCATTTCTCCTGGCAAACCAACCGTCAATTAAATATATTTCATACTAGCTGCAAGGCCCGCCGCCGGCTGCCCTCTTGCATAGCCCCTGGACCCCAACCCAAGGACCCCACCCTCAGACCCCACTCCTACACCCTGACCCATGCGCCCTGCCCACCCCCATCCCACTACGGCTTCTAAACCTTCACCTGAACCCCCCCCACTCCAGACTGTACCACCACCATCTCCACCCCCCCCGTGCCCCCCATCCCCCCCAGACCCCCGCCTAGCTCCCCGGCGCCCACTGCCGTTACGCCCCCAGGACTCCACCCCCACCACCTCCTTCACCCCCACCCCTATTCCGTCTCACTCCCTCACCCCACACTCATACCCCCCCCGGACCCTCACACAACTCCTCGCACCCCACCAATCCACCCTCGCACTCCCACACCCAGTTTTTGCATTTCTAGCCTTCTAATGACCCACAGATTATAGAGACAAAATTTGGTTGAGTTTGCTCAAATGGGCTCAGATTTTTAATTTTTACCCCCCCCCGCCCCTTAATTTTGGGTCGATATACACCAAAATCTAATCAGCTCTTAATCTCAATACTGTGTGAAATTTGGTTTCGATATTCCCACTAGTTTTTGAGCTAGCTCGTCCACAAAAATTTGGTAACACACAGACTAACTAACAGACATTTTGACAAAACAATTATTATCTCGAAAAATATAATTTTTTCGATGTTCACTTATTAGGGCTTTTTTGTAGAGCGAAATGCCATGGTTTTGCTCAATTTTTTTAATCAAAATAGTTTCAGCCGTTTTTGAGATATTTCGAAAAAAAGAAGGAAAAAACCACTTTTTTCATGCACGATTACAATACTTGACCATACCCTGTATGGTAAAGTCAAAAATGTGTTGCTACACTTTAGAGCGTAGCGTATAGCTACCATGTTTCTATAAGTATACTTAGAATGTAATCGTCCTAATAAATAAATTTCTTTACTAGAAACTAAGTAAAGTGAAAATTGGTAGATAGATAATTATTTAATTATAAAATTTCAAATATAATCCCCCCCCGCAGTAAAATACTATTAGCAAACACATCTAGAAATTAAATAAATAAATATGCATATTAAATAGAAATTAATTTTTTTTTTTTTATCGTAATAAATAAATATTTGAACACTTAAATACTTTCTAGAAAAAGGAGGGGATAATATTTGAAAAAATGCTAACGGTTCATAAATGAGAGATTTAAATTGAAACAAGAAAGTTATTAATAAGATCAACATCTAAAAGTGTTTAAATAAATTAAAAAATGTGCTCGTTCGGTGATACGCAAACTGCTATCGGTTAATTTCACATTCTTATTTAACTTTTTTGCTGAATTCTATTTTAAATAAACAGGCAGACTCACTATTTTAATATTATTAGTTTAATTAACATCATTCTTTGTCAGAGAGACAATGCTTATTGTATTTGCTTTGAAAATTAAAATTTTGATTTTTTTATGGAACCCCCATGGTAGTCGATAAAAATAGTTCTTTTGAAAAAAAAAAATTTTTAGATTTTTTGTTAATGGGATGGGGGTTCCGGAATGGAAGGTGGAGTAAATGGTCACCCTATTTTAAATGATAAATATCTAAACCTGATATTCATTTCTGTTTTAATATTTTCTTACCTAGATTAGAGTCAAAAGGCCATTTCTGATATTAAGAGAATGTGTAACAAGCCTGGACTGTGGAAATATCTTAGCTCTAAAGAAAAATAGAGTTATTCTATCCGTGCCCTTTATAGTCATTTTCCTCGATTAGTTTCTAAATCTTTCACCCGCACATTTAATAAATCATAAAAAATTGAAAACTTGTTTACCCTAGAGCAGGGGTGGCCACTAACCTTAACCCTGAGAGCCGCAAATTTATAAAACTGTTTTAAAACGAGCCACATTGTTTGAAGATTAATGTTTTATTAAAAAAAAAATACACATTTTTTATTTTATAAAAATTTTTAAGAAAAAAATAAAAACCGACTTCAAAAAATTAAATGCAACAAATAAAATACACTAAAAGGTATAAAATAATTATTATCTTATTTAGTTACAACTAAACGACGAAATATTAACACGAAATTACTTTTTGAAGTCGGTGCCAAACATATACCTTTTATGAATCGCACTCGACGGATCTTACTTAGTACGTTTGGAGGATATGCTCGCTTATAGGTATAGTTTGTTTGGTACCGAATTCAAAAAGTAATTTCGTGTTAATATTTCGTCGTTTAGTTGTAACTAAATAAGATAATAATTATTTTATACCTTTTAGTGTATTTTATTTGTTGCATTTAATTTTTTGAAGTCGGTTTTTATTTTTTTCTTAAAAATTTTTATTTTTCTCTTTTTAGTGATGTTATTAATAGTGATCATATCATCAGAACTTGACCAAATTAATATGACACCATCCCTAAGACACCCCCTTTCGGATAAAAAAAGAACCATCGAAATCGGTTCATAAACAAAGAGGTTAGGTCTAAACAAACCTAATAAAAAAGGTCTAATACCTATGAAAAAAAATCGAAAAAAATGGGACCAATCGGAAGCTAGACTGGACCCAATGCAAAAAAAATTTTCAAAATCGGTTGACAATTGGCGGAGATATGAGGTAACATAGGCACAAAAAAAAAAAAAAAAATTCAGTCGAATAGAGAACCTCCTCCTTTTTTGAAGTCGGTTAATAAAATATAAATGAAGTAACATATATTTTTTGCTCTACTTACTTATAACATTACAAATTACAAATTAATTTAATTTTTGTATTATTATTTTTTTAATTTAATTATTATACAGGGTGGGGCATAAAGATCTACCACATTTTGAAGAGATATAAAAAAATGAAAAAATTTAACTAGAAAAAAACTAAATATATTTTTGAAAAGAAAATAAATGAAATTTTTTTTTAAATGTATTTTAAACATTATCAGACAAAAAAAGGGGGGGGGGTCAAAAAAATTCTAGCCCTTTTGACCAAACTCAACCAAATTTTGTATACATATTCTGTGGATCCCCAGAAGGCTAGAAATGCAAAAACTAACCAAATTTTGTATACATAGTTTGGTCGAAAGGGCTAGAATTTTCATTTTTGACCCTCCCCCCATTTTGGGTGGTTAGTTTTTGCATTTCTAGCCTTCTGGGGGTCCACAGAATATGTATACAAAATTTGGTTGAGTTTGGTCGAAAGGGCTAGAATTTTCATTTTTGACCCCCCCCCCTTTTTTGTCTGATAATGTTTAAAATACATTAAAAAAATTATTTTATGTTCTTTTCAAAAATATATTCAGTTTTTTTCTAGTTAAATTTTTTCATTTTTTTATACCTCTTCAAAATGTGGTAGATCTTTATGCCCCACCCTGTACTTTTTAAAATCAGTATTATTCAAGAGGGTTCAAGAGCCGCACGAGATTGACTGAAGAGCCACGTTGTGGCCACCTCTGGAATAAGCGAAACGACCGCAGCGTTGTAGGCGGTTGAATTTGGCAAATTTGCCTCTGCATTTTCCTCTAATAACAATGAATGCAGACGAAAAAACGGTTTTTCGCCCATTTTGACCATGAAGGAGCAGGTTTCTGACAAAGAACACTCTATATATTTTTAAACTAGATTAATTTGCTACAATTCAAACAAACCCTGTATTGGTAAAGTAAACATGTTTAATAATCAGTAGAGATTGTGGTGTTGGTGCAAGGTGAAACATCTTTAATAAAGATAAGAGTAAATAAATATTTTATTTAATATGGATTTACTATGAGTTAAGGATACTGGGTCACTTATTTCACATTAAAATAAATATTCTCCAGAAGCATGGTATCACTCCAGCCCTTTATAATATAAATAATTTATCCTCCCAATTAATAAATAATAAACTCGACAAAATTGATAAAATAAATAGATCTGGTGTATACAAATTAAATTGCAACGATTGCGAGGCAATTTATATTGGCCAAACTGGACGATCTTTTAAAAAACGGCATAAAGAACATTTAGCTTCCCACAGACAATTAATAAGAAACCAGCCCATAAATCCAGATTCCACTTCCGCATTTGCTAATCATCTATATGCTTTAGACCATGTACCTTCACCTTCTAACCCCTCCCCTATTCATTTCGAAAGAAAAGGATTAAGATTGGACCTTCTTGAATCCACGGAAATAAAATATGCCTTGTCGAATGATGAAAATGTTATCAACAATCAACTAGATGTAAAACCAAATATAATAGTTGATCTTTTAATATCCAAATGAAAAAATCATCCCCAACCCAGAGACATAAGTCAATGACCTTACAAACTTGCCTTTTACCCAAACAATCCTATGTAAATAAAGGTCAACCTGATATTCTTTCTTAACAATAGCTTAAGAGAAAGTGTCCTTTTAAAATAATTTTATAAATTCTGTCTCTCTGTTCAATAAACATATATATAGCCTGTTATTCAATAAGTTAAATTAGTTACTTTCTGTATTTCCTGAAGATGGGTTGATAGCCCGAAATATATATATTGAAAAAGAAAAAAAAATTTATATCTTTTAATTTTTTAATTTTAATGTGAAATAAGTGACCCAGTATCCTTAACTCATAGTAAATCCATATTAAATAAAATATTTATTTACTCTTATCTTTATTAAAGATGTTTATTGAATTTAAAATGATTGTTAACATTGGGCCAGTCAGTCAGTCATCAACTAGTATGAAACAGTTTAAATTGTTCGAGTCAAGAGAATTAAAGAAAAATAATAATCTTTAAAGTTGTAAAACAAGTCTGGAGAGAGAGCGGCCATATTGAATGTTGAGCTGGTCAGTTCACACATCACGTAATGAATGAAATGGTATTGGCCTAAAATAAATGATGGTTTCGGACCATACATATTTCCGGAAGGTTGTCAAATTAATGTTGAATGGAAAACGAGAGGATAATCAATCATCGGCATCAGCAGCTTCCAAAGTGGACACTGATGAAGCCAATGGCCTTGGGGTCCAAAATTTCCTCCCCCTCTCCCCCTCCCCTTTTCTTATTGACCCCTTCTCCATCAGCTGACTACTCTCGACAACATCTTAATAAAAAACTTAAAACTGAATTTAATCGCTAAGGCTTATTTCCTGAAACAAATTAAATCTGAACCGTGGAGAGAAAAAAACACTTTCAAATACCATATAATTTGGCCTGTCTTAATGTGGGCAAATTTTCCATCAAGACAATAATTCTTGATGACTTTCGAGACAAGAAAATAAAAATTTCTTGTCTTAATTCATTCAAGAACCAGTTGCAAAGGTTTAAAATTTAATAACAACTTCTACCGACAAAAATTAAACAAAAGAATTGTGTAAACCAAAAACCTTACCAATAGAGTTTTCTACGCTAATTATTGGAGTACAAGGGGTACTACGCCTAGCAATAGTTCATGACAAATAAAATTTATAAAAATAAGAAAATTTCAATTACACTGTTCCACAAAAAAAAATTTCTCCCCGTAAATCTAACAATGGATTCCGGTAGAGTATTATCACGCTAATTATCAGACAATTTGGATTATATTAAATTATTTGTGGGTTTTAAAAATATTAAATTTAGAATTTGTAGAAAAAATTCAATTAGAGTTTTCTTATTAGAACTTGGAATAAGAAATAAAAAATGCTAAAGTTCCTCCTGGGACTAAAAGTTCACTTTTTATGAATCACACCGGTTACTTGACCCCTCAGGAGTCTATGTTTCAAATTTCAAGTCAATCGGTTAAGCCGTTTAACCTGGAGGTCGGTGAACATAGAGATATAGAATCCCAAAACTATTATATTGATTTTTTTTTGCTGATGAGTGGGATATTAGAGTAGGGGCCTACGCCTAGCAATAGTTCATGACAAATAAAATTTATTAAAATGAAAATTTCAATTACAGTTTCTTTTTTCAGCAGATATTTTACGAATGCGCTCATCTTTATGGGGTGAGTATAAATGGAGCCGGTTTATAATAAGAAATTAAAAAAATTTGTCCGATCTATACTAATGGAGAAAATGCAACACTAGTACAATGCTTGCTTGAATATGCTGACAAATATGCACGACTATTTTCGGAAATCTTGCAGCGTCTTAAATCGGGGTTCGGTTTTTTTTTAAATTCTGGCCAATAGAGAAGTTGCATCCTTTGGGAAAATCGGCTGGAAGATTTTTATTTAGATTGAATGAGGGAGCAACCTCAAGAGCTGTCCTATCTACGTCAAAATTTCGATTTCCAGAATGCCAAGTTCACCCCTTCCCAAAAACAAACCTACGAAATAAATTATACTATAGGTGTATAAATATCAATAAATAAAAAAGAATTAAATGGTCAGATGTGCTTGTCGAGGGAAAAATATTGACCATCATTAAATAAAGCAGGGGAGAATTAAAATAATAATGTCGATGTTATAGGAGAATTTCAAAATTGGAGTTTGAACTATTTATTTAAAATTTGATGAATAAAAAAATAATAATTAAATATTAAAAGTGGCAAATTGGAGAAATAAAATACAAACGTGCAACGGATCGTTGCTAAACTTTATCCAAATTCATTTGAAATATTAATATGTTTATTCCTTTATTATTAATCAGATATCACTTGCAATTTGCAGTTCATGTTGACTTTAATTCAAAAATAATGATCGATTCTCATTTAATAGTCGAGGAATAACCATTCTACATTGGATTTTTGACGTTTCGGTTATTATTAGTAACCATTGCTGAAGACATGGAGGAATCGACTTAAAATCAAAAATAGCCATCGATTCTCATCTAATACTCGAGGAATAACAATTCTACATTAGATTTTTGACGCTTCGATTATTATTGGTAACCATTGCTGAAGACATGGAGGAAACGGCTTAAAATCAAAAATAACGATCAATTCTTATCTAATACTAGAGGAATAACCTTATTGCATTCCATTTTTGATGTTTTGACTATTAATGGCAACCTCTACTGAAAACGTGGAAGAATCGACTTAAAATCAAAAAGACTAAATTCTTTTATGGCAAACAACTCAAGTTTGAAGCAGCTATTCTGAATCATTAGATTTCGAATAATATTAATTTTGTATTTTAGTGGGTGTGAGAGAAAAAATGAATGTCCAATAAATCTATTTTATTCAAGATAATTATTTTCATTATCATTGGGCTGTCTTTCCATCATTAAAATTTCTACCCATCTCCGAAGATAAAATTTCTTCTAAAATATCTCTTAATAATACTATATTTTTAAACTAATGGTCAGGCGCGCCGCGACTCTCCTACTTTACAGCCCCTTCCTTTAATTCAATCGGATTAAAAATTTGACACAAATAATAACTCATGACACTTGATAAATACACTAATTTTTTAAAAAATCGTTACAGCTGTTTTCGAGAAAATGAAAAAAAACGAAATAAAGGAAGTGGGTGTAAATTAGTAGTGTCGCGATGACTTCAAATAAATGAAAATGTGAAAGTCAAGTGGTGAACACACTAGTTGATTACTATATTTGTGACAATAGCAACAGTCTCACCTCTCTTAAACGCATCTAGGGTTTTAACTTTTTTTTATATATTATATTCCGGCAGGTTATATGCTCTTAAACCCTTATAAAATACGTTGCTCATTGTACTTGTTTTATTTAATCTACTAAGGTCAATATATTGAAGGAGACAATAAAAGAGTGTGTCTTCTGCTGGAATTATAAATTTTATTTATTTATAACGAGACTATAGTTTCGAGGGCTTTGCCCTCTTCATCAATCTATTACAATGGATTCACAGGAATTAATTTATGAATTAAGTTTTAGTAGAAATTACATCTTTACCTTGATCTCATATAGAATGTGTTGGATTCATTTCATTTAGTATGTTCATTAGAAATTTTCTCGGGCCGCAGATAAAATATACTAATACTATTAATATTTGTTAATCAAAAAAGATAGTTAATACTGTAGAATAATGATATCCACCATAACAAAGAATATATTATGTAGATATGAGGTGTTTTTTATTTTTGGAATCATTAAATTATCCAAAAGATTTTAAAAATTGTATTTAAATGTTTACCTTGTCTATCATGAAGGTTTGAACAATTCTCAAAAAAGCAGTTGTCAAAAGAAATACACAAAACGCGACACCCATAAAACACAAATATTAAGCACTTGACCCGCTGGCTGCTCGACTCGAAATGAAATAAATGCATTTCAATGCAAAAAACAGAGCAAAGGGAAAAGAATCCCGTTACTTGATTAGATATCAGAAAGGAAAATAATTCCAGATAAAATAAAAACGTATTCAAGACATGCCCAATTGATTTGAGATTGTTTTTAAAAAACTAGCGTGTGCGTCAAGTGATTTTCACTTAACTTTTCCTCATTAATTAAAAATCAACATTTTATAGGAATAAACTTTTAAATAAATATTTAATAAATAAAATAACAAATAATCATCTAATTGTAATAAATTCCATCACAAATTTACAAAATCAAATACAGTTTTACAGGTGTTATGACCATATTATTATTGGTTAAAAATATACACTACCCAACCACACAATCACTAACAGACATTTTGACTAAATAATTAATATCTTTAAAAATATAAATCTTCAATATACGAGGTTTTATTGTAGAAGTTTTAATTACTGAAATAATAAATATTTTAGAAAATTTAAATACGAGATGAAGATTGGTATTTAAAAATAAGAACTTGATTATTTTTTTACCTCTTAGTGAGCTTCTAATTTTACATTTCGGAAATTTTATTCTTGAAAATAGCTTCTCGTATATGTAAATACATATCTACTTACAAAAAGTTATATCATGAATATTATGAAGCCTGTAATATTTGTTTCTGGGTAGATAATTATTATAAAATTCTAATAAAGAGACATTATTAAATTTTTCTTCAGATCAGTATCTAAATTGTATTTCTATACATTCAATCAGAAAGTTTGCAGGTAAAAAATTTATATCTAATGAAAATGGAGTCGAAAATAGACCAAAATGGTGATTATTTTTCCGAAAATCTTGAAATCTAGTTCCAGATTCAAAATTTAAAATTATCACTTTTATTTTTCGAAAACTTTTCAGTTGATTTTCAGATTTCTTATTTTAGAGAAAAAAAATCATCAGGGCAAATTGTTTCAGATACAATTTCTAGTAAGTACATATAATGTTTTAAAGAAGTTTATGATTTTATGTCGGGCCGCATTCATTGCAGTGCTGGGCCGCGGGTTGGACAGCCCTGCTCTAGAGCAGTGATTCTAAACAGGGGGCCGCGGAAAGTATGTAGGGGGGCCGCGAAAATATAATATTAGAATTTTTTTAAGTTTTTATATCTTTACAAATAAAAAAAAAATGGTTCTAGTTTTTTTATAAGTGATACATTTGGGGCATTCCACGCCAAATCGGACGGTTTGAAAAATTTTAATTTTTGATTTCCTTCATTTTTTGACATTTTTTAGTACCCATCAAAAAACTCTTCCTGGTAAATTTTGAAATTTTTTTGATCACCGGTTTAAAAGATATCGAATTTCGGTTTTTCGCTCATAACTTCTTCAAAAAATGGTCCAAATTCAAATTTTTTTTTAATTTTTGTTTTTTACATACTTTTTAGAAAAAAATACTAAAAAAAATTATATAAAGTGTTTTTAAATATATGCGATTTTTGAGTTTGAAAATTTTAATCATATTTTTGAAATTCGATTTTTTTTGATAAAAACATCTCTCGAATATACAAATTTTAAGACCGGGTTGATTATGGTCCTATGATAATTACTATTTGTTTTTTGAAAATTTCGAAAAATTTTATACACTATTAACCATTATTAAAACCACTTTTTGGTATTGAGTTCTCTTTAATTAGTTATTTTTAATTGATTTTTATAGTTAACAGGTGTTTAAAATAAGCAATTAGTTAGTAAGCGGCTAATAAAAG
The DNA here is from genome assembly GCA_023213315.1 of Euborellia annulipes. NCBI lineage: Eukaryota > Metazoa > Arthropoda > Insecta > Dermaptera > Anisolabididae > Euborellia > Euborellia annulipes. The sequence goes on along the minus strand of JAKCPI010024278.1, from coordinate 28,205 downwards.
GTTAAGAAGCACTGCTCTAGAGTGTGGTAATGGATCCATGTTTCATCCATTGTCACCTACCGGATGAAAAAAATCCTTAATTATAACTGAGTCGCAATGAATATTGACAGAAGCGAAAGACTGTAAATAAAAATAAAAAGGTTTCGCCAAGGACAAAACCAATAAAACTTTTGACATTCAAAAAAAAGTAAAAATATTATAATGAAAATCCGATTAACGATGCTTTGTTTCTTCCGTTTTTCTCTCTTATTATTATTATTTTTTTATTTTTATCAAGAAATGCTGTTTCCTTCTTTTTTCGTTAACTACTTCCTAAATTCACCTCCCAGGGGCGGGGCGGGCACCCTCTTCTTTTCCGGACCGTCATATTATTAAGTACCGGGCGATGGGGGCTTTTTTTGGGAAGGGTCGGCAACCAACCCGTCGCTCGTTTGACACCCGGTTATCGATTATCAATCAGATAAAGAGAAAATTCTCTTCCGCACACTCATCGATAGATAAGCCCCTCGTACTTTTTGGAATTACATTTTAGCCAAAATAACAGGGTTTTTTATTCCTCCGCCCAAACAGATGGACATTCCCGTCTGAATCGTTAAAATAATTTCAAATACTCGATATAGGCCTATTTCAATTCTCATTCACAATTTGATTATCTCTATTGACCTCCCTCTCTCTCTGATAAGAGTAAAAATATAAAAAGTGAAATATATCGACAAGTGTTAATATCAGAGAGAAGGAAAAACTATAATAGGTAATTATATTAAAGACAAACACATCGTTTGGTGTGGAAAAATAAAATTCTCATAAAAAAAAAAGATAATTATCTCTCTTTTATTGTTCATTTTTGACATTTGGAAAGCTATTCTTAAAACAAACAAAAATTAATGTTATAGTGCATTATCTTTGGGGTTATTCTGGGATTTAGTTAACAACAAAGTGGGAAATAAAATTATGTAAAATAAAAATAATCACTGCTCGACAAAAATTAAACAAAAATTTGTAACCGTAAACCTAACAATGGATTCCAGTAGAGTTTTATACGCTGATTATCATGCAATTTCCCGATTTTTTACAACAGGTCAGAGTTTTGAGATATTATCGGTCAAAACGACGAAAAAGGCCATTTTGACCTTATTTTCGAGTCCCATTAGATATTAAACAGCAATATTTGAAATCAAAATATTTTGTTGACGTAATAGAAAACAGCTTCCTCTTTGATTTTCAAATTACCACTTGTTTTTAGCTCAATTAGAACTCGAGTTATAACTAAAAAACTAAGACCATATGTTTTTATCTATGTTTATTATCCTTTATAATCACGTAGTTTTAGTTTTTTAGTTATAACTCGAGTTCTAATTGAGCTAAAAACAAGTGGTAATTTGAAAATCAAAGAGGAAGCTGTTTTCTATTACGTCAACAAAATATTTTGATTTCAAATATTGCTGTTTAATATCTAATGGGACTCGAAAATAGGTCAAAATGGCCTTTTTCGTCGTTTTGACCGATAATATCTCAAAACTCTGACCTGTTGTAAAAAATCGGGAAATTGCATGATAATCAGCGTATAAAACTCTACTGGAATCCATTGTTAGGTTTACGGATACAAATTTTTGTTGAGCAGTGATTATTAGAAAAGAGATTTTGAATAAATAAATGAACTTGGAATTTAAAACAAAAAATAATAATTTCAAATTTAATTTATACGATTAAGGAACCACAGACTAAATTTTAAGATACGTTTTACTGTCAGCAAAATCTGTTAATCGACAACTATAATCCCTTAAAGTTAGGGCAAATGATGGCGGCTTTACATTCGTTTTAATTGAACTTACTATATTCAGACTCATTTAATAAACTTGATGATATTGAACTTGGCAGCACATTAGATATATGTGGTCTAAAAATAGAGATTATAATTTAGTATTTTAATTTTTTTTTCTTCTAAAATTCAAAAGGACTACATATATTAACATATTTTTTTTATTATATACAGGAATATTGAATATTGAATGGGGAGCTTTCGCTATATAAGCCAACATAAAAATTCAATTTTTATTTACTTCCTACTTATGTTTTATGAATTTTAAAAAAATTAAATTGATAAAAGTTGTTTTATTTGAATAAATTTTTCATTATTTTTTGCTTGATAAAAGAGAAAAATCTCATTACACCAGTTTCTAATATAAATTGTAGGGGGCAGGCGATCGCAAACTTCCACATTATATTCTCTAGAATATATAAATGGAAAAGTAAAAATATCCCTTCTTTTTTTATGAGATTTTATTTATATACATTTGAAAGTTTTGCCTCGTCCTTCAACTTCCATGTACTTGTAAAGTCATTTTAAATAAATAAATAAATAAATAAATAAATAAATCTTTATTTCTCGACCTGCTTAGAGGCACAAGTCCTCGGTGGCTAGGTCCTCCAAACATCAATACAATCTAGCTACAATACATTAATAAACATCAATACAAATTAATTACAACAATTTAACAAATAATAAACAAGTAAAAAAAAAAAGAAAAAAAAAATAGAAATGTATGCTCATTAACAAATAACATGACCATAGATTTCCATCAAAAGACAAAAAGTAATTTAAAAATTCCGCGCAAAAACCCGATACCAGGAGCAAGCGACGCATTAGCCATCCCGGCATTTGCCATAAGTTGTTAAGGAAACCTGGTCAAAACCTTAACAAGGATGGTATGACCTCTCTCTACCTCACCTAATCTCTGCTTGTGAGAACTAAATAAAATTTTGCACAACTCTAGGACATTAGGACTTGACAAAATTTATAATTGATTTAATCATAGGGGGCAGAGGACTATAATCCCAAGTAGTAACAGACAGACTGTTCCACAAATCAATGCCAGATCCTACAAATGAATGTAAACCGATATTTTTCAAGAATCTTGGCTTACGAATCTTTTTTCTATGATCAGCTCTACCTAAATAACTTGGTTCCTGAAATCTATTCGTTATTTCCTCCCAACTCCTAAAACCCTTATAGGCTTTGAAAATCACTTTCAATTTAGCCCATTCCCTTCTCTCCAATAAGCTAGACCATCCTAATTCATTAATCATTGAAGTGACACTACTAAACCTATCAAATTTACCAAAAACAAATCTAGCCGCCCTCCTTTGTACCATATCAATTTTTCTCTCTAATCGTTGTGGATGTTTGTCCCAAACCACAGAACAATACTCTAAATTAGGTCTTACATAAGTTAAATAAACTTTTGACTTAACTTCTCTAGATGTACCCTTCAAAATTCTACCAAACATCCCCAATTTCCTATAAGCCTTATTGACTATATAACTAATATGCATGTCCCACTTTAAATTTGCCTGAATATGTATGCCTAAATATTTATAAAATTTAGATTCATTGATAATATTTCCACCAATGTAATAATTTTGAGGACTAACCAGATTTCTAGTACTAAATCTAACCAAATTTGACTTGGAATGGTTTAGTTCCATTGAATTGGATCTACACCATCCTTCAATTTGATCCAGGTCATTCTGTAAAGTAAGGCTATCACAATCATTATCAATTACTCTATATACGACACAATCATCCGCGAAAAGCCTAATAGATGATTGCACGATAGAAGGCAAATCAAATCATCATCAATCAAATCAACGAAATCATCATTTTGTTTTCACTGTCATTTTGGTTGCATAACCAGCCAGTTTTGTGAATTTTTTCCATTTGATTTATATTTACCTTTTATTTTCATTTCTCCATACTAAGATAGTTCAATATACCTTATTCGAAATTATGGAAGACTATTCGGAGAATAAATAAATAGGCCTTTAGAATGCAGTTCGGGGCCCAAGGGTTGCCTTTGCAGCTAGTTTACTATAAAACAAGGCTTTATGAAGCCCATTAAAAAACTAAATACTTATTCTTCTTAATAGGCGCTTGCGCCTGTTCTTCCAATTTATAAATTAGCCGGTGACAAATGATTGATGCCATTTTTACTTTATCCAATGCAAAGCATGGGTAAAGTATTGCAATCGCTCTCGGGGCAAGCGTGGCTTCAAAGGGTCCTCAGGTAAAGACTACGGAACCCATGGACTCAATTAAAGTCACAAATTGTAGTATTCAATTAGGTTGAATTTTAGCACGTGACGGTTTTGCCAAAAATTACATGGGGTCTCGTCGAGAGGCCAAAAAGTGCCATTTTTTCATTTAGTGCGTGCGGATGTATGTATGTATGTATGGATGGATGTATGTTATCGTTTTTTTGGCCCACGATTTTTTCCACACCGTTGCACCGATTGAAATGAAATTGAAAACCTACCATTAGTTTAACAAAATGAAGCGCTGATTAGATTTTGGTACATATCGGCCCACAAACATTAGTACTTTATTTCAGTACTTTTTTAGTTTTTTCTAAATATCTTGAAAATGACTTAACCAATTTTGATGAAATTTAATATCCTAATTAAGTACCTTGGGGACCACAAAAAAGGATAAATAAAGTTTTTAGTAAAATTATATTTTAAAGTACTTTACTCTAGAGTAAGAGAGTACTTTTTTAATTTTTTTAATTCTTTAAAATTTATTCATTTGAACCTTTTAATATAGCTCATTTAGCCTTGCTTAAATAAGAATGGATAGGCTTCTCTCTGTGAAATGCTAAAAATTTGGGAGGAAATTTTATAAGTAACCATAGCAACTGCGTTGTTTTCTTATCCCTTACCTTTGCAGAAGACATAGAGGAATCGACTTTAAACCAAAAATAGCGATTGATTCTCATCTAATACTTGAGGAATAACCATTCTATATTGGATTTTTGACGTTTCGGTTTTTATTGGTAACCATTGCTGAGGACATAGAGGAATCGACTTTAAACCAAAAATAGCGATTGATTCTCATCTAATACTTGAGGAATAACCATTCTATATTGGATTTTTGACGTTTCGGTTTTTATTGGTAACCATTGCTGAAGACATAGAGAAATCGACTTTAAACCAAAAATAGCGATTGATTCTCATCTAATACTTGAGGAATAACCATTCTATATTGGATTTTTGACGTTTCGGTTTTTATTGGTAACCATTGCTGAAGACATAGAGGAATCGACTTTAAACCAAAAATAGCGATTGATTCTCATCTAGTACTTGAGGAATAACCATTCTATATTGGATTTTTGACGTTTCGGTTTTTATTGGTCACCATTTCTGAAGACATAGAGGAATCGACTTTAAACCAAAAATAGCGATTGAGTCTCATCAAATACTTGAGGAATAACCATTCTATATTGGATTTTTGACGTTTCGGTTTTTATTGGTAACCATTGCTGAAGACATAGAGGAATCGACTTTAAACCAAAAATAGCGATTGATTCTCATCTAATACTTGAGGAATAACCATTCTATATTGGATTTTTGACGTTTCGGTTTTTATTGGTAACCATTGCTGAAGACATGGAGGAATCGACTTAAAATCAAAAATAGCCATCGATTCTCATCTAATACTTGAGGAATAACACACACACACACACATATACTACATACTGCTTTGATGGAGGTCTGGGAGCAGAGTTGCGAGCAACCGGAAAGCTCATTACCAACCATATTACTTTGACTAACTTGTTTAAGACAAGTGACTTTGATGATGGATTTATGATCCATAATCGGTTTGTTTTGCGACCGCGGTGAGAGTTACTTAGCCGCCCTGAAGGGACGTTTCCGTGTGTTACCGCGAGGAGGTGAACTCTCGATTCCTCTCGTATTTTACTTATATACTAGGGTTTTGTTGATTAGGTTATCAGCTTATAATCTAGTGGAAAGTATCTATACTACGTTGCTAATTTTCTATGTTAAATAGTTAACTATTTGTTAGTTTTTATTTCTATTTGTGTGTGTTCTAACCCTATTGGTTAGAATTTCTACTTGCCCAGAGTAGCAATAGTGCTGCTCTAAGATGCTTAATCTAGGTTAATCTTATATATATATATTAGCATGCTTGAAGGGGCCGGGACTTTGCAGTCCCCGCCCCTTGTTGGTCTGGTCAGAATAGTTGGTCAGGCCCACTTAATTATAAGAGTGAGAGAGAAGGAGCGGATAGGAGGCATTGTATTTCTAATGCCGTTTGTCCTTAGTCTTCTATTCTGTGTTTTCAAAAGCGTCTGGAGTGAGGCTCCTTAGTTGTTGTATTATGAGTCTGCGGTGGGGGAAGGCCAGTCCAGCGAAGGTTTTGAATTTACTGAATAGATCGCTTGATTCTATTAATTTTGGAAGGTTGTTCCGAAAGTTTTCATTAGCTAGTTCAGGGTATCTGAGATCCGTGTAGAGCGGGCATTCGAAGAGAATGTGCTCGACAGTTTCTTCAGTGTTTGAACATTGAGGGCAGTTTGGACTGGGTGTGTCTGCCGCGCCCCTCGCGTGAAGCGTGCCATTTATTGACCCGTAACCGCTGAGGAGGAATAGCGTGAACATGTCGGGATTATACCACTTAGGCATATTCCCGTAGTTGACACGTGGAAAGAATCGCTTGGTAAGGTGACCTGTGTCACCTGACTCCCACTCCTCTTGCCATTGTCTGCCTATTTCGAGATCTAGTTTTGTATATTCGCGTTCGACACGGTAGTCTTCCATGGATTCATGTTGTATGAATTCATATCGTCCTAACGTGGCGTTGATGTTTTTTCGGATTTTGTGTTTTGCTGCTAGTTTTTTTATTTCTAGTCGGAGTGGAGCAGCACCTGCTAATACCCGAAGCGCTGCTGTTGACACAGTTCTGCATGCTCTTATCGAGCCAAGAAGAATGGTTCGATCGATCGCATTCATTGCGTTGTTTAGTGATACTTGCTCAGGATTTTGAGCAATAACGACAGCTCCATATGTAGCAATTGGAAGGTAGAGACTTTTCCAATACAGGGCGACTGTTTTTTGATTAAGACCCCATTTGTGTCGTGCGATTGATTTGATGCTATTGGAAAGTGAGTTGATGTTTTCCTTTACTTTTTTGAAATGTGGAATAAATGTCAGATCTTCGTCCAGCCAGATTCCCAAATATTTGGCTTCTTTTTTGAACTGTATGTTTTTATCGTTGATTTTAATAATGATTCTGTTATTGAATTTAAGCGTGTGGAAAAAGAGGATTCCTATTGATTTTTCCTCTGCGAGTTGTAGGCCACTATTTTGGCACCAATTTTGGGTTACGGTAATGGCTGTGTTGGCTTTACTAATCAGGTCGTCTCGCGATTTCCCGTAAATTATCAGGGCTAGATCGTCTGCATACGCGGTGGCGTGTATGCCTTCGGATTCAAGCTCTGTCAATTTGTCGAGGAGCTCATCCATGACCCAATTCCAGGCCAAGGGGCCCATAATTGAGCCCTGGGGGCATCCTCTTTCCATTGTGGCTTCGTTATTAGTGTCCCCAAGTTTCAATATCATTCTACGATTAGTGAAGTATGATTTTACTGTTTCGTATAGCGTACTGGATATGTTTGCTTTTGACAACCTTCGAAAGATAGCGCTCCAGGATACATTGTCGAATGCTCCTTTTACGTCTAGGAACAGTCCCATGGTGTGGACCGTTTCCTGATTTTTTTTTGTGGGGATATTTTTGTTTTTTTGCTGTTTTTGGTTTGCTCTGATGAGCTTAGTGATTCGCAAGAGGGCATCATCAGTTGATAGTCCCTTTTTAAATCCCATCTGACTGCTATTTTCCAGATTCATATTATTATAATCAGTCTGTATTCGTCCGAGGAGTATTCTTTCGAATAGCTTCCCGATTGAAGGTAGCAGTGAGATGGGTCTGTAAGAGCCCAGATTGTTGGGGTCTCTGTTGCCACTTTTTAGTAAAATTTTGAGTTCTGCCACCTTCCATGGATTTGGAAAGGTTCTATTTTCTAGGCAGTTGTTGAAAATGTTGATGAGGATTTCGGGTTTTAGTTCGAAAATTTTCGCGAGAATTTCTGGATATATTCCGTCTATACCTGGAGCGGTCTTTTTCCGCATCTTGAGGATCGAGTTTTTAATTTCGTCCCTCACGATGGGTGGTTCCAAGTTGTCATTCGCATAGTCATCCGACGTGGTTTGCTCTTGCGAACTGGGAACCATTTTGGTGAGCATTTTGTTTCCCAGTTCGTCGAGTTTAGTGATTCCGTCTGCCCCGTGGTAGACGCAGTCACTTGTTATTTTGTTTCGTATGATTTTATATGGAAGTCCCCAGGGGTCTCTATTTCCCTCAACCGTGACAAAGTCCTGCCAGCATTTGGCTTTTGAATTTTTTATTAGTCGCGTATATTTATTCCGAATTTTTTTGTATTCGTTTATCATCCTATCTAGTGTAGGACAGGGACCGAATCGCCTTTTGGTGTTACTAATGTTTTTTGACTGTTGGTTCACTCGTTGTCTTAGGAGTGTTAATTCCTCTGACCACCAGGGAACCTTGCGGTTGAAGTGTTTTTGTTTTTTAATTGCTATTTCGCAGGTTTCGTTAATTTTGAGGTTTAGAATCTCGGCGGCCCTATTCGGAGGGTCGGATTGTAATTTTGTGAGTGATTGTGTCTCAAAGTAGGTGTTGAGGCCACATTCAAATAGATCCCATTGAGCAGTTTTTAGATTATATCTACTGCTCGCGTATTCGGTAAGTGATGACTGGTCTTTTTCGGACCAGATTTCGAAGGTTATAGAGTTGTGATCTGAAATTGTAAGGTTATCAATCACTTTCCAATTATGTATAGATTTTGCGAAATTTTGTGTTGATAGGGTCGCATCTATATAAGATGATCCCCGTGTTGCGCTAAAGGTTGGTGGGAAGCCTGGTTTGTTTAAGACTGCCAGGTCGTGTTGATTGATGAAAATTTCTATATTTTCACCATGTATGTCGGAATTTGGTGAGTGCCAGAATACTGATTTCGCATTAAAGTCTGCACAAATTAGCACTTTTTCGTTGGTGCCAATTTTTGTGAGTTGGACTTCAATGAGATTCAGCAGTTCTGATCGCATTTCGAAAGAGTAACTGTGTTGGAAGTACGCGTTTATGACATAGAAGCTCATTCCCGGGAGACTGAGCTGCACCGCCAGAACATGCTCGCTCCCACCACAGTCTATGTATAGTGGTATAATTTTTTTGTTTTTGATTATGATTCCTACCTTTGGGTTTTCTCCGGGGGGGATTATTATTTTGTCCGATAATTCGGTGTATGCCGAGAGTTTATTTTTGTTTTTGTTGCTTATGTTGGGTTCCTGGAGGAGGACAATGTCGACCCCTGTATTGGTCTGATGTCTAACTTCCGCCGCTACTGTTTTGGATCTCTGTGCGTTTAGTTGAATAACTTTCAACTTTAGCAGCTGGTTCGGTTCTTTTTGGGTGTGTATATTCATGGACATTTTTGGTAATTAGTTTTCCTGACGTTTATTTTAGTTGCGTTTAGGTAGACCGGGCAGATCTCGTGACGGACTGAATGGGAGTTGTTTTTATTTTGTCTCGTGCAGTTTATACACTTGGGGGGCTTGAGTTTAGAGGGGCATTCCTGATTCCTGTGTCCTCTTGAGGCGCAGTGGGCACAGGTTTCCTCTGTATCGCGGCAGTGTTTTGCTAAATGTCCGAATCTCTGACATTTAAAACATCTTTTGATGTTTGTATAGTCATGGATTTTGCATGCTAGGTGGAGAACGAAGATGTAGTTTACTTTTAGTAATTTCTCTCTTAACTCTGGGTTGACATTGATTACCCAATGGCACACAGTCTGGTCCCTTTTGCCTGTTTTGTAAACAGGTTCGAAATTTTCTTGTGTTAGGCCCAGATTGGGGTTTTGTTGTATAATGGTTTCGGTGAGTTCTTCGCCATTGAATTCCGCTGGGGTATTTAATAGTATCATCCTTGGTTTGATTTCTTTGGGTGATCTTATTTTGCCTAGTTCCTTGAGTTTGGGGGTCAGATTTTTTATTTTTTTAGCTTGGTCTGGGGTGTTAGTCACGATGACTATTTTCCCGTCGGTTTGCTTGAGGGATTTTATTTGGAGGCCATTTTCTGCTGGCTTTATAAAGTTTATTATTGCTTTTTTTGGCTCGGATGAATTTTTGAGATCATCGCTCATTTCTATGACAACGACTCTTTCGGAGCCGTTGTTTTTCGATGAGCGTTTGATCTCATTTTTTATGGCTGTGTTTACTATTTTTTTTACTGTCTGTTTGGGCGGTCCTGGGAGTGGCCATTGTGCTGGAGTTGGTTTACTAACCAGCCCGGGGCCGGTTGGTTTTGTATTTATCTTTGCACTGATGATATCACTTGCCTTGGGTTTTCCCATGCATGTTTCGGTCATTTCCTTGAAGAGTTCTCCCAATGAGTTCAGAACTAGAGTCATGGACGAGCCTTTATCATTTTCTAATTGGGATGCTAGCTTTTGAGCTAGCACGTATTTTTCTTGGGCCTCTCTCAGTATTTCTGGGAGGTCTCGTGGGGGCTTGCAGGGGCACGGGCAGCCGCATATTTTAATCTGAGGAGTTTTTGGCCAGATTACTGCTTCTATGCGTGCTGGCCTTGAAGAATCTGTTAATTTATTGTTATTTTTATTTTTATTATTATTTTCGGAGGGGGGTTTTGTTGTGGTAACTGAGCTGGCTTGAGATGTTTGATCTAGGCTGGGCTTGTTGGTCACCGCAGACTCCGAATTAATGATTGTTATGCTGGGGTCAGTTTTGGTGTTTTTGTTATGTTCGTTTAGGTTCACTTCTGAGCCTGTTGAACTTGAAGATGAGGATGAGGATTCATTGTGTGAATTTTCATACGAATTGTCCGGGTCCTGCTTTTTGATTGCTAAGTCGTGATTTTTATTTTTGGAAGACGTGGCATGTCTGGACCTTGTCACTGGGGCAGGGGCAGGGCTGGGTGTTTTAATGTTTGTCTTTGCTCTGTCTGTGTCATTTCTCTTGACAGTGTTAGTCTTTTTCCCTGTCACTAGTATAAATTTTTCTGGTTTAGTTCTTTCTTGACCGGACATTTTGTCTTCTCTCTCCTATACTAATAGTTATAATAATAAAACTAATAATGAAGGTAGTGAAGGTATATGTAATGGGGATAGTGAAGATGATTTGAAGCTCAAATCAGTGTGACCAAAACAGAAAGAAAAATAATGCTACAAAGATTACAAAAAATAATGTTACAAGATTACTATAAGTATCAGTTGGAGACTATGGCTGGAAGCGCCCTCTCGGGACAGCAGCGCATATATAGTTTAAAATTATGAGAGAAGTATTTGTTTTGGTTTTCCAAATTGGCGCTCCTGGGTGTTTGGGCGTGAGCTGCCCTCTCGTGTCAGCGTCCTCAACCTACAGGCTTTGGAGATTTTTTTTTTTAATCTAAAAATCTATTATATTAATTAAATTGAGGACAAATCAAATAAGAAATGGTACACCCCGTGAGGGGGGTAAAATTCCCTGTCTAATGCTATAGACCTTTCTCTCGAGAATTGAGTTTTAGGCTGTTTAACTATAAATTAAGACTTCCTGGAAGCCTTTCGGCCTCCAGATTTAGGTTAGAAATATAAAAGTGCTATAAAAATCTGAATTTATTAAATAAAATCAAAATTTTTACGCAGAATACTTGCTGTTGCGATGCTGAGTAGACTGGATACTGGGTCCGCAATTATCCGTACAGAATTCCGCCGAAAATCGAAGAAAACTCGGGACACGATACGCACTTGAGGAATAACAATTCTACATTAGGTTTTTGACGTTTCGATTATTATTGGTAACCATTGCTGAAGACATGGAGGAATCGACTTAAAATCAAAAATAACGATCGATTCTTATCTAATACTAGAGGAATAACCTTATTGCATTCCATTTTTGATGTTTTGACTATTAATGGCAACCTCTACTGAAAACGTGGAAGAATCGACTTAAAATCAAAAAGACTAAATTCTTTTTTGGTAAACAACTCAAGCATCTGCGTTGTTCTCTCTAATACTTGAGGAATAACAATTCTACATTAGGTTTTTGACGTTTCGATTATTATTGGTAACCATTGCTGAAGACATGGAGGAATCGACTTAAAATCAAAAATAACGATCGATTCTTATCTAATACTAGAGGAATAACCTTATTGCATTCCATTTTTGATGTTTTGACTATTAATGGAAACCTCTACTGAAAATGTAGAAGAATCGACTTAAAATCAAAAAGACTAAATTCTTTTTTGGTAAACAACTCAAGCTTGAGTTGTTTGCCATAAAAGAATTTAGTCTTTTTGATTTTAAGTCGATTCTTCTACATTTTCAGTAGAGGTTTCCATTAATAGTCAAAACATCAAAAATGGAATGCAATAAGGTTATTCCTCTAGTATTAGATAAGAATCGATCGTTATTTTTGATTTTAAGTCGATTCCTCCATGTCTTCAGCAATGGTTACCAATAATAATCGAAACGTCAAAAACCTAATGTAGAATTGTTATTCCTCAAGTATTAGATGAGAATCGATGGCTATTTTTGATTTTAAGTCGATTCCTCTATGTCTTCAGCAATGGTTACCAATAAAAACCGAAACGTCAAAAATCCAATGTAGAATGGTTATTCCTCGACTCTTAAATGAGAATTATTTTTGAATTAATGTCAATATGAACTACAAATTGCAAGTGATATCTGATTAATAATAAAGGAACAAACATATTAATATTTCAAATGAATTTGGATAAAGTTTAGCAACGATCCGTTGCAGTTTATTTAGATGATTATGGGAGAATTCATTAAGGGTGTTAATGATTTCTTTTTGGAATTTTGGAGGTAGGGTTAATTTTAAGAGTTCTGCACCACTTGTAGGAGATAAGTTTCACATTAAAATTAAAAAATTTTTACATCTTTTAATTTTTTAATTTAAATGTGAAACAAGTGACCAAGAATCCTTAACTCATAGTAAATGAATATTAAATATAATATTTATTTACTCTTATCTTTATTAAAGATGTTTCACCTTGCACCAACACCACAATCTCTACTAATTCACAATATTATACACATAATGTAGAAAGACAGAGAGATATAATAGGTAATATGTTAAGTGAAGATAAATTCTGTAAATAACAAATAAATGAATTTTGAATTTTAAAGCTTAATCATAAGATAGCGTATTTTCTTTAATTGCTTTAGTCACTCTATTAGGATGAGAAGCCAAATCTATTACACTAATTCTTAAGGAAAGAGCGTTATAGCAAACACAGAGTCTATAGATTGGATTGTTCTCAGCGTGACGCGTGATTGGTACTTTAGGGTAGAAAGGCTGGTTGTGTCTAAGTACATATGTAGGATTATTTAAAGGAAAAAGAGACTTTAGTTCTGGACAATGAATTCTGTTCGATATAATTTTGTAAGTTAATACATTGTCAGAAGCAACCATGGATGATAGAATTGTTGGTAGACTAAAGGTTTCACTAATTGCTGTATAATCGTGGTCGAATCTAGACATAGGGTTGCCAGATAGATACGCAAGATGCCTCAACGCCTTATGCTGAACTCTCTCAAGCCTTGCTATATTCATTTTCAAATTAGGTCTCCAAATGGTTGATGCATACATCAATACGGATTTAACCAAGCTTATGTACAAGTGTTTGATACTAGTCGTGTTTGTGAAGAATTTAGTGTTGCGAATGATGAATCCCCAAATTCGATTTGCCTTACTAACCACTTTGGTTATATGTTCATTGAACGTTAGTTTAGCGTCAAATGTGACCCCGAGGTCTTTGATGGAAGTGACTCGGATACAGGATGAATTGTTATTCAGCTGGTACTCAAAAGAAATAAAATCGTCTTTTCTGGAAAATGTAATCGAGAAACATTTATCAAAATTGAGAAAGAATAAGTTTTCCTTGCACCAGTCAATTAGTTTATTCAAATCATTTTGTACTTTTGTGCAATCTTGAACATCACTGATTTCAAAGAACAATTTAATATCATCAGCAAATAAAAGCATATTGCTATAAAGATTTACAAGGGCCAAGTCATTAATAAATAAGAGAAATAGTAAAGGGCCGAGATGACTACCCTGAGGGACCCCAGAAGGTGCTAGGTATTCTCGGGATTCAGCACCATTAATCCGAACACAGGAAAATCTGTTAGAGAGATAATTTTCAATCCAGAGAATAATATTAATAGGCAAATTATAATGTCTTAGCTTTAATAACAAAATTTTATGGTTGATGAGGTCAAAGGCCTTTTTAAAATCTAGGTAAATAGCATCAAGCTGCTTATTTTTACTGAAGCTGGAAAAGATTTTTGTTTATAAACAGAGTAAGATTTGTAACAGTTGAACGAGAAGGCACAAATCCGTGCTGTTTACTTGAAATAGCTTCTGAGCAAAGTAGAAGAATCTTATTGTAATTAAATTGAAAGTTTTTTGCCGAGAGTAGCAGAATTTTTATATATTGAAGGAGACAATAAAAGAGTGTGTCTTCTGCTGGAATTATAAATTTTATTTATTTATAACGAGACTATAGTCTCGTTATAAATAAATAAAATTTATAATTCCAGCAGAAGACACACTCTTTTATTGTCTCCTTCAATCTTATTGTACATAATCCTATCCAAGAGTTTCGGGATAGCGCTTATAATAGCTATTGGTCTGTAATTTCGTATATTGTTACGAGAGCCGTTCTTATAAATTGGAGTGATGGAAGTCTTTTTCCATAATTCTGGGAGTTGTATGTTTGAAAACAGGCTAACCCTTAACAAAAGTGTAAAAAGAACCCTTCAGAGAGATCTTGCAAAGAAAATTCTTGAAAAACATAGAATTTACATTGACCAATTTATTTATGACATATTGTAGCTAATATAAAATACCCAAGCCTACTTCTACCGGCAATGTGAACTCTTATAATAAATATTGTAAGAGTTCGTGGCTGTGATGAAACTGTACTAGATGAAGGAGGAGGTATCAGCCAAAGATGGAATCACTGGGTTCAATAAAACACCTTTAATGAGACGTTTCGGCCTGAATTTTATTTGGCCATCTTCAATCAATTAGGAGTTATACACAAAATGCGGTACACATATGTGGTCGAACCAAGCCTTGTCAAAATTAAAAAAAATTTAAGCTTCATTTAAATTTATAACGTACCTGGACCCAAAAGTTTCATTCTGAAAATTTCCAAGATACAAATATTTTTCATTGAAAGTACAAGTTCTTTTCGGAGGTTGGGAAAATGCATTTTACCAATATTTCAAACTCCTATACAACAAAAACCAGTTGAGATAAAGAGATAAAATTTGGTATACTTTCATAACTATGTGAGAGATAAAAAATACAAAGTTTCATCAAAATCGGAGGTGGTGGGGGACAAATTTGATTTTTCCTGGATGATTTGGGGCGGAATGACCCCTTGGTGTTTACATTAATTCTTCATTATTTAGGGTTAGTTTCAAAAGGCCATTTTTTGTTTAATCTCTTTGCTTATGAAATATGAATACTGTATAATATAATATCAGCAAAAACACTTGTGTAAAAAAAAGAAATTTTTGAACTTGACCTTTAATTACAAGCTGAAATTTCACTTCTTTTTATAAGGTAGATGTGAATTTAGCATGCAAGCATCACCCATTTATATTAAGGGCTAATGAAGGGAAAGTTTCTGTTTTTCGATTCTTTCCCTTATTAGTACTTCGACCTAAGTTTTGGCATTCTTAATTAAGGTCGTTGAATTTCTGCTAGATGAAAATTTAGATCATAAATTTAAGATGCTAAGGAAGGGAAAAAAGGTAATGTTTCGTATTTCGAATTTTTTTCCTTTATATAATGCACCCAATGATCTTGATCAGGGCATCTTAAATTATGGATCGCAAAACTGAATTTAAAAAAAAAAAATATATAATAATTTATTTCGAAAAGTGCAAGTTATAGGTAATTTTATTTATATTTTACAAAATTTCGGCTTAGAGTTTTTTTTTTTAAATTTTGCCCTGTTTACCGGTTTTTGGCATCACTTTGATATTGGTAACCCTGATAAGAAGGTATACTCATACTCTAGTCTAGAGAATTTAAACCATTTTCAGATTACGTATACTACTAGTCACTAGTGCTTAGTCAGTTATTCTACATCAATCTAGATAAGATTTAAATATTCATTTTTACACGCTTTCGAGGTTTGGAGAAAAAGAATCGTCCTTCTGCAAACAACGTTTGGATCTTTTTTTATTCAGCTATAATTTCAAGTAAGTACCTACCTAAGATTTTTATTTAATTTTAATTAATACAAATATATTTAATTATCATTCAACATTGTAAACTCTAACATCTCCCAGGGTGGGTTAAAAATTAATAAAACCATTTGTAATAAATAATTTACCATTTCATTATTATTTACAATTTATTTATTTATTATTTGTATTAAAATAAAAAAAAAATTGATTTATTTTCGAAAAAGATGTATGTGCATGATATAATTTAAAATATTGCAGTTTAATAAAATAATCATTAAAACGTTTATTAAAAATCCAAACATTTCGGGACAAATTCTCCCTTCATCAATGGAAATTTTGATAAATATTAAAACCAAATAATAAATCAACTATTAGTAAGAATAGTAAGGATTTCTAATAAACGTTTTCGAAATTGTTTTAGAAAAAAAATCTGTATTTTTTATTACTACATGAAATAATAAATATATTTAATTGGATGTTGATGAAAGCAGTCCACGGTGGTTGTAAAAAATAAGACTATAGAGGTTTTATTATTTTACATTTATTTGTTAAACCGACGTTTCGGAGATTTATTCTCTCCTTCTTCAGGGTAACAAAAAGTCAATGAAAGTAGTTCAAAAAATAGTTACTTTCTGTCTCCTTTGACAATGCCAAAAAAACATTATAAAAATTCTTTTTCATCTCGAATAGAAAACAGTAAAAAGCAATTGATGATCCATATGTTAATATACATATAATATTAATTTAACATATGGATCATCAATTGCTTTCTTCTATTCGAGATGAAAAAGAATTTTTATAATGTTTTTTTGGCATTGTCAAAGGGAGACAGAAAGTAACTATTTTTTTGAACTACTTTCATTGACTTTTTGTTACCCTGAAGAAGGAGAGAATAAATCTCCGAAACGTCGGTTTAACAAATAAATGTAAAATAATAAAACCTCTATAGTCTTATTTTTTACAACCACCGTGGACTGCTTTCATCAACATCCAATTACATATTTATACCAGTCCGTCTCCTAAAGAAAATCTCTATCAAATAAATATATTTTTTCTACAAAATAATTTAAATTAGAAAATGTTAATATTAAACAAAATAAATACAATACTTTACCATACCCTGTATGATGAAGTCAAATCTTTTTTTTTTTTTGGAAAATATTAAAAATTAGAACTGATTATTTATTCATTGTATAAATGCCCAAATAAATATAATTATATGCACATATACTATAATATGTTACTATTATTGCATAAAAATAGTATATAGTACATGAGAAATGAATTATTTTTATTCCAGTCCTCTAAAAGGAAGAAGCCCTTGTGCTGGGGGGGGGCTGGAGCAGGCGCGGATCCAGACCTCTGCTTCCAAACCCGTGCTTCAACGAGGTTGAAGTTTTGGAAAAAAATTTCAGATTTTATTTGATAAGAAAAATAAAAATTTTTAAGAAAAAAATAAAACCGACTTCAAAAAAATTAAATGCAACAAATAAAATACACTAAAAGGTATAAAATAATTATTATCTTATTTAGTTACAACTAAACGACGAAATATTAACATGAAATTACTTTTTGAAGTCGGTGCCAAACAAACTATACCTATAAGCGAGCGTACCCGCCAAACGTACTAAGTAAGATCCGTCGAGTGCGATTCATAAAAGGTATATGTTTGGCACCGACTTCAAAAAGTAATTTCATGTTAATATTTCGTCGTTTAGTTGTAACTAAATAAGATAATAATTATTTTATACCTTTTAGTGTATTTTATTTGTTGCATTTAATTTTTTTGAAGTCGGTTTTATTTTTTTCTTAAAAATTATTTTTATTTTTCTCTTTTTAGTGATGTTATTAATAGTGATCATATCATCAGAACTTGACCAAATTAATATGACACCATCCCTAAGATACCCCCTTTCCAATAAAAAAAGAATCATCGAAATCGGTTCATAAACAAAGAAGTTAGGCCTGAACAAACCTAACAAAAAAGGTCTAATACCTATGAAAAAAAAATGGGACCAATCGGAAGGTAGACTGGACCCAATGCAAAATTTTTTTTCAAAATCGGTTCACAATTGGCGGAGATATGAGGTAACATAGGCACAAAAAAAAAAAAAAAAAAATTCAGTCGAATAGAGAACCTCCTCCTTTTTTTGAAGTCGGTTAAAAAAAACCACTAGATCCTAGAAACTTGATTCCTGTCTCATTCTCTAGGCAATTTTGTTGACTTGAACTTTTACTTGAACCACTTTTTTGTTACAAGTCTTAGATTTGTAGATATTGAGCATTTTCAATGTTAGGACATTATACCTATCCTCAAAAGTGACGTTCTAAGCAAATGCCTAATAACATGGCAACATTCAATTACATCTGCATTATGGATTTTTATTCTTTTTTTTTCTTTTTGTTGTACAATTGAAAATGTTGAATAGGTAAAAGTTCTAGAAAAAAACATTTCCTAGAGAATGAGACACGAATCAAATTTCTAGGATGAGTGGTTTTCATTTATGAAGGAAAATCTGAAATTTTTTGCAAAAAATTCCATTGTTTCAAAACTTCAAGCTCGTTGAGGCACGGGTTACCGATATTCAATTAAGCTGAAACTTTGACAATTTCATTTTTAGCCAATTGGCAACTTTTAAGTGGTCCACACCGGAAAAAATTCCAAATTTCAATTTCTTGTGACCACCCTAGTATTCAGAGTCATGTTAAGGTAGTTCTTTCACAAATGCAAAAATTCAAGAAGTCTTTGAAACTTGGAATATAAGTCATTAAAAGCATAATACACATACTGTTAAAATTTGAAGACGATTTACCACACCAAACATGAAATAATTGCAATTAAAAATGACATTTTTAACATAGGGTAGATAGGGAAAGGGTGGGGATATGATCATTATTTTATTTTTTTCATTGAAGGACTTTCACCATCTTGATGAAAAACTAATATTTGTTAGAATAATATATTCGGAGTAACTTAAAAAAAAAATTGAAATTATTTACCTCTTAGTTTTGATAAAAAACAAAAAAAACAAACATATTTGGGCGATTATTTTTAGTGGAGGGGATATAAGCACAATGGCTTGGAAACGATCCGGCAAGTATGTGTGTATCCATATAGAGATTTCGTAGTGTGAGTGGTACAGTCACGTTAAAAAAACATAACCTAAAATTTTAGTTCCGTTCATATTTATAGAGTGGTTACGAGGCTAAAACTTTTTGTGTGGATTGTCGCGAAAGAACCTCCTTAATAAGATTGTTGTCTTTACTTTTTGTGAAACCTAAATATTATTTATAAATTTGAAAATTTTTAAAATTTTCATTGCTTTATCAATAAATTAATATTAATATTTTTTTCTTTTTTTTTTAGATTATATTTTATAGCGATGTCTCTCTGCACAATTCCAAGTCTAGACATTCTTGAGGAGAGAATCTTCATTCATTTGGACATTCGGGATGTTTTGAATTTAATAGACACAAATAGACACTTGGCAGATATTGGCAGAAATTATTTAAGAACATTGAAAAAAATTGATTTTTCCAAAAGAAGCGAAGAGGCAATTTCTGAGAGACAGTTCAACATTTTACATGAAAATTGTAAAAACATTGTTGAATTAAATTTCAATTATTGTTTATTGGTTGACTGGGCCTCAATTTATGCCATTGGTTGAGAATAATAAGGATCATTTAGAAAAAATTAATGTGATGTGTTGTTTCCAACTGTATTCTGAAGATATATATACTTTTCTCTTAAGAAAATGCAAGAGTTTAAAAGATAATAAATCATATCAATTGAAGGCATTGAGGCCTAGAAGAAATGATGAGCTGATTTACAGGAATGTTTATTAAAAATTTCAAGGATTAATAGGGCACTAAAATGAACTAAAATAAAAAAAATCATCAATTTGAAATTTATAATAGACGGAAGACAGGGACAAATTCTGATGCTTATTAATACTGATAAATCAGGATGCTTATGATCAATCAACTATCTATAGATCAACTCAATTCCATTCAGGTCTCTGACCTTCTTGAAATTCGCATAAATTTAGCATAAAAAAATAAAATCAGTTACCCTACCTACCTAACAAAAAAGAGGAAGCTAAAATTTATTATATTCATACTAAAGTTAAATGAATGTTTTAGCGATTTTTTTTATATTGGTATAAATATTTTATTTTTGGAAATTCCTATTTGAACAATTTTGAAAATTAAATCCTCTTTTATGTTTATTTTGTATTTTTTATCCTTGTTAACTATTCATGTATTTTTACAATTTTATGCCTTGTAATTAATTTTGTATGTGTCTATTTTACTTTTTTACTATATTTTTATATTATATATTTACCTATATATAAGTATTATTATTGTATTTAAGTACCAAAATATAATAAAACACTTTACTTAATAAAAAAAAACTACTCTGTTTTATTTCATACTAGCTGACGACCGGGCCTTCGGCCCGGCGTCCCTGCCCCTGGCGGGGGCGTCTCGTTCATACCAATTTAATAATTGAAATTTAAAATCTTACTGTAAGTATCGAAAGAATGTGCTGAATGAAATTGATTCAAAAATAAGGAAGAATAAGGAAAGATTTATTTAACACATTGCCTAAGCACGATCACTATCTGACCAATCAGAATCGTTCTAATAATTTAACGCTTTGGCATTGGCTATGCACTGGCCAATCAGATCGTTTCCACATACATATACCACATACTTTTCTATGTTTATATATAGCCCCCCCCCCGGGAGCGTCCGTTCATACCAATTTAATAATTGAAATTTAAAATCTTACTGTAAGTATCGAAAGAATGTGCTGAATGAAATTGATTCAAAAATAAGGAAGAATAAGGAAAGATTTATTTAACACATTGCCTAAGCACGATCACTATCTGACCAATCAGAATCGTTCTAATAATTTAACGCTTTGGCATTGGCTATGCACTGGCCAATCAGATCGTTTCCACATACATATCCCATAACCAAAATCAAAAGTGAAAAAACAAGAAATTTGGGAAAATTAGTACCTTTTTAGGTTTTTTTTTTTTTTTTATATGTTTGGTGGCACCACTCTTTAACCCGGTAAATGGTTTAATCGAAGAAAAAGTACCGCATTTTGTTTATTTTAATGAACACGATGTCTACCCACAATGTTAAAAAAATTGTAAATTTACTTTAATAGTCCAGGCAAATTACGATTTTAACAGGAAATAATTCCCGGTAAAGATTTTATTGCTGGAATACCTTTATTGGTACTCCAATATTACTACCCTAAGTTTTCCCCCAAATCTGTGTTGTGGAAATTTTTCTACGCGCCTCAAAATGAGAAAATTTCGGAGTTTTTTCAGTTTTTCTTGAATAACTCTAAAACGGCTTATCAAATCAAAAAGATATCTATTAGATAAATTAAAGCTCTTTAAATTACGCGTAAAATGATAGCAATTTCATCTATTTAAGTTAAGTAGAACCGGTACTAGCGCTTGTCAAAAAACAGCTCCCGGGATCACTTTTGAATATCCCTAAAACTCGTACTTTTTTCGATTTTTGCCCATTTTGATCATGAAGGAGCACATTTTCGACAAAGACCACTCTGTAGATTTTTAAACTGAATTAAATTTCGTACAATTTAAATAAAATTTCATCTTAATTGGAAAATGGTAACCGGTGCCGCAATGAGGCTGAAATTTGCAGTTTTTGCAAAAAATCTCAGTTTTTCCTTCATAAAATAGAAACTTGATTCCTATCTCATTGTCTAGGAAATTTTGTTTACTTGGACCACTTTTTATAAAAAATTCTTAGATTTATAAATATCCAGCATTTTCCATGACGCTTTTGATGATTCGGATCATATCCTGTCCGGAAAATGTAGGATATCTATAAATCTAAGAATTTTATCAAAAAAGTAGTTCAAGTAAACGTTCAAGTCAATAAAACTTCCTAGATAATGAGATAGGAATCAAGTTTCTAGGATGAGTGGTTTTCATTTTATGAAGGAAAAACTGCGATTTTTTTAAACAATGGATCATTTTCTGTCATGGAAACTAAAATCTAAGAATTTCAATAAAAATGTGTTCTTTACCGGGAATTATTTCCTCTTTATGCCATTTTTTCACATAATTTTTACTATAATATGTTTACAACACAAATAGATAGAAAATTTACAAGATTGCGTTTACAAACAAAATCAAACGTGTGCGGTCCGGGACCCCCCCCCCCGTTAGGAACAAAGTCCTTACGTTGTTTTAAAAATATTAGAGTTAATAAAATAAGGCCAAAAATTTTATCCGCTTAAAAAAATCACACTCCATAAATATCCTCAATGCACTCGCAAATTTTGTTTACTTGGATTACTTTTTTGTAAAAAATTCTTAGATTTATAGATATCCAGCATTTTCCATGCCGTTCGGAACCGGCGTTAAAAAGTAGGTCCCGTTTATCTATGTAAAACAACTAAACATACTCAGCACAGGTAGGTATATGTGGAGAAGCGCCGACGCCCATTTCGGGTATGGCATTCTAAGAAGAAGATATATTTATATAATTATATATTTACTAGCTGCAAGGCCCGACTTCGGCGGCCCTCTTGATAGCCAGGAGGCACGCCCCCTGGACCCCCAGCCCACGAACCCCACCCGCACCCCACTCCCACCCACCACCCCCCCCGAACCCCACCCAGCACCTTCAGCCCCCGCACCATGCACCCGTGCCCAACCCCCTACCCCACTACGCCTCTGGACCCTCACCTGAACCCCCACCCCGCACACCACTTCCACACCGCACCACCCACCCCGCCCCCGCCTCACACCACACTAACCCCTGGACCCCCACCCCCCCCCCCCCCCCCCCCCCCCCCACCCCACTATGCCTCTGGACCCTCACCTGAACACTCCACTCCACCCTGCACTCGCCACCCCCGCACCCCACTCACCCTCAAAATATCAAAACGTTATATAGCTATAAACGTAAGTTCGGAGACATCTGATGCAAATATGAAATTTCATAATAATCCCTTCAGCCGTTTTTACGTGAATCGTGAGCAACTTTTCGCGGAAGCCACGGAAACATACAGACAGACAGGAATTTTGTTGAGGGTGTTTTCGTTCATAACTTTGCTTGAAACGTGTGCAACCAAAATTTGGCGTGATTTGGACCAATGTACAGACAAAACCTTAATTTTATATATATATATATATTTATATATTTGTATCTTAGTTCTATTTTGAAAACGGCTCTACCGATTTTGATGAAACCAACTCTATTAACAAGTTTTGAGGATGAGAAAACGATCTGGCTAGGTCTGGACCTCGACAAATTTCATCTTAATTGATCTTTTCTTAATTAAAGTAATTATTGATAGATGAAAATCTCAATAAAAAAGTTTGTTTACATTTTTTTCAATTATCTTTTATTTATTAATTGGTTTTTTAATTTTAAAACCCACTAATACTTTATACCAAATATTGTTATATATTAGAATTTGCCAATTTAATTGATTAAAATTCCTCTTATTAAAAAACACGGACTAAAAATATTATCGCAAGCTAGAAGATCAAGTACAGTCGATGGTGGGGAAGTAATCTCCGAAATCGAAGCCTCAAATACAATGTATACATTATTTCATGTAAAAAATTGCTTCAATAAAATTATTATTTATTATTTATTTAATTGATTAAAAAACTCGATAAATTGTTATTTAATTAAAAAAAAATAATTATACGGAATTTATTTATATACCTATATACACATAATCTGTGGACCACTAGAAAGCTAGAAATGCAAAAACTGGGTGCGGGGTGGGGATGGATGTGGGGGATCCGGGGGTGGGGGCGAGGTGCGTGGTTTCGGGGGGGGGGGGGTCCAGGGGGCGTGTACTATATATATTTGTATTTTTTTTAATTTGGTTACCGTGCATCGCTCGGTGGCTCCAGGTACTTTCATTTAAATTGAGTAGATAAACAATTATTTTTATATGCTTGCGGAATTTAAAAAGAATAAAAGTCACATACATACATACATATATACATATGAAGCTAATTTAAAAAAAAAGAAATAGACGTGTTTGTTAATCAGACGTGTTTATTTAACAAACTACAATACGGAAATACAAAAACAAAAATTCAACACGTGGGTTTGTTGTCACAATTAAAAATCAAAAAGTGATTAAAATAATAAAAAGACATTAATGTAAATATGGACATGGAGTGTAGACTCGATGCCCGACATTTTAGACAAAGTTGTGTGCGATATTAAAAAACAAACAATAATAATTTTTAAACAATTGCAAACGTCCGTTGCAGTTTATTTTATTCACTACAGCTGGTTTTGTGTAATTTTATGTAACTAATTATTCTCTTGTACATATATCTATATAATTTTTCGCCCATTTATGGGTTGGATTTCTCTAGTTGGTGGACCTAAGTGTAAGATGGACTCAGTAATTTTTCACGAATTTTTTGAAATCTTTCTCTGAAAAATAAAATAGATAAATAAATAAAAAATACTTTAAATTTATTTAATTTTTTTTAAATAATATTCCATTTACTTCTTTTAAAGTGATGGTTTTAGGAATGGCATTAATAAGCCATGTAACATTCTCCATGTAAGGTGGTTGCTTAGTAATGATCCGTGATAAAAATAAAATATTATCGAAAGGCAAATTTAAATGAACTCAGTTTAAATTTTTTTCCGTTTTCCAAAAATTTAAAGACATCATCCATATCCCCTTTGTCGCCATCCTATGAAAAAGAAATTACTTTTATATATAACAATTCAAGGACACTTGGGGGACGTAGTGTTTGTTGGTTGATGGTGCGACGTTTCGATCTCTATTTGTGAAGTCGTTTTCAAACAAGTGCTTGCAAAGTTTAAAATGTAAATTCAATGAATATGTCATGTCATGGTGAAGTAAAATAAAATGCTCATTAATGAATTCATGATTCTGTGCCTAAAGAGTGAGATCAAAGTTGGGCCTTAGCCATTATATCAACTTACCACAAATTAATATAATTGCGATACCATAAAGACCCTACTTGTTTTCTTAGGGCTTTTTCGAAATTTCATATTATCACAACTGTAGTAAACAATAATCAACTACAACCAGAAGAGATTTTTAATATTTTGTATTATTTTCTACCTAGCTTCTGAGGAATTCCGGGCCAAACGTGACTGTTAGTTGTTTTTCACTTGTGTTAACTCCCTTCAAAAACTTAATATTATAAAAACGGTTCTTAGTAACTATTTAGGATCTTAAAAGTAACCTCGATATTAAAATGTCATGTTTCTATACTCAGTAGTTCCGGAAGAATTGCTGATATCATAAATTGAAATTGCAATTATATAGAATTATTAATTTCACATTTATATTCATAGAATATAATGTGGAAGCAAGGGCGGATCCAGGAATTTTTATGGGGGGGGGGGAGAATGTATATAAGGTGCCCATAATGTATATAAGATCACTTTTATCTCGAAAGTGTGTCGCGATCGCCCTCTCCAAGGGGGGTCACACACGCCGCCCCACACACACATGTAGAACTTTATTTTAAAATTTTTAAAAAAAAATTTGCAACGAAATTTTCTCTGGAGAGAGACGGACTGGTAGAAATTTTAATTGAATGTAATGGAAGGCAGCCCAGGGGTAGTGAGGAAAGAAAAAATTAACACATATCAAATAAGGTGTAATTTATTGGAATCCTTCCTCCTTTCCTTTCAAACCGACGTTTCGGAGGATTCTTCCCTCCTTCTTCAGGGTTTCAAAGGGTCAATGATCATTCAATAATTCATTCATTGACCTTTGAAACCCTTAGTGAAGGAGGGAAAATCCTTTTTTAGTTTTAAAAATGTTAGTTTTATTCAGCAATTATGTACATACAATTTTTTTTGAGATCCTTAACATTTTGGGATCTAGCACTAATATAATACATTTTAACCAACATTGCCCAGGAAGACATTCGGGTTATTACATTCTTTGTTCTTATTCTATTTTTTATTTATTTATAATGAATATTAATTTTTTTTTAAAAAAAAAAGGAAATTATTACGATGTTTTGGCGAGGAAAAAGCTGAAGAAACTCCCGCCAATTTATGCAAAGAAGCAAAGGAGAAAGGAAGGAGATGAGGTAATATATAAAAGGAATAAACAAAGGTGGACAGGCAGATGGGGGGTGTGGAGGGAAATCCTCCGAAACGTCGGCTGAAAGGAAAGGAGGAAGATTCCAATAAATTACACCTTATTTGATATGTTTAATTCTTTTTTCTTTCCTCATTTTCACTGTGGGCCGCCTTCCATTGACTTTAAATTTTTTTTTTTTTTTTAATTTTTACAAATTTCATAACTTATATTTTAAGTTCATTAAAATAAAAAAATAAATAAAAAATTGTTATAAATTCCTGTCGATTTGGCCGCCGTTTTTACCCCCTGCGTGCGACTCTTGCAATTCCTGCCAGGCACGGGTCTGTATTGGGGCGGGAGGTCGCCCTCCGCCCCCCCCCTGATCCACCCTTGTGTGGGAAGTATTGCGATGCCCCTGTCTGGGTCAAAACCCACTTCTTGGAGAGATTGTATCTCAGAGATGAAAAAGTTAATTTCATTTTGTAACTTCTAGGTGGAAGGAATCGATGCCCTTAATAGTTAAAAACCGGATTTGGGATATAAAACCGGATATTGTGGTCCTCAGAGGCCAAAAAGGGCCCAAAAATCCATTGACTAGTGCGTACGTATGTACCTATTTCCCCCTTTGTTTCGCAACCATAAGTCTCAGAGCTACGAAATTCGAAACTTAAGCTCGATATAGGCTAGAAGGAGTACAGCAAGCTTTTGGTTGAAATCGGAACACCGGAAGTGGACATTTACATGAAAGATTTTCGTTTTTACTTTACCATACAGGGTATGGTCAAGTATTGTAATCGTGCATGAAAAAAGTGTTTTTTCCTTCTTTTTTCTCGAAATATCTCAAAAACGGCTGAAACTATTTTGATTAAAAAAATTGAGCGAAACCATGGCATTTCGGTCTACAAAAAAGCTCTAATAAGTGAACATCGAAAAAATTATATTTTTCGAGATAATAATTGTTTTGTCAAAATGTCTGTTAGTCTGTCTGTTAGTCTGTGTGTTACCAAATTTTTGTGGACGAGCTAGCTCAAAAACTAGTGTGAATATCGAAACCAAATTTCACATGTAGTTTTGGTCCATTGAGATTAAGAGCTGATTAGATTTTTGGTGCATATCGACCCAAAATTAAGGGGGAGGGGGGTTAAAAATTAAAAATCTAGGCCATTTGAGCAAACTCAACCAAATTTTGTATACATAATCAGTGGGACCCCAGAAGTATAAAAATGCAAAAACTAACCCCGCCTACCATGATTATAAATAATTTTAGGGGCCAGGTTGTATGGTAAAGTCAAGTGGATGGCCACATCAGAACACGTCAGCTTATTTTTTATTTTCAAAAAATGGCTCTCAACGATTTCTTTTAAAAAGTTCTGTGTATTTATCAAGGTGTTGCGAGTTAATAGATTCCCTCAAATTTTTAATCCGATTGAATTAAAGGAAAGGAGGTAAAGTAGGAGTGTTGGCAGAGCTCCTATTTTACAACCCCTTTCTTTTAATTCAGTCGGATTAAAAATTTGACACAACTATTAACTCATAACACTTGATAAATACACTTTAAAAAATCCCTTAGAGCCGTTTTTGAGAAAATAAAAAAAAAAACGAACAAAGAAGGGGGTGTAAATTAGTAGATTTCAAATAAAACAAAATGGAAAGTTGTTCCAGAAATACACCAGTTAATTTTTCTCATTTTACCTTAAAAAAAAAAAATACTTTCTAGAAGACTTTTCAAAATCGAAAAGGTAAAACAGCTGTCAAATTTCAAAAGTTCTCTAGACCAAGTAACTCCAAGAGTAATTCCGTGATGAATCAATAAACGAGTGATAAATGGATGGATTTTCTATAGAGGTATTTAGATACTGACAAATTGGAAGGTCACAAAGAGAAACAAAGAGGCTGTCCTCTGCTTGATGCAAATAAACAGACACATATATATATAT